>JAMXBD010003177.1:0-135871 GCA_024138025.1 Combretum micranthum | reverse complement strand
CATTGAAGCTAGCATAGACATGCTTGGAATTTGATAAGAAGCCTAAGGAGCATTTTGTTCAATCAAGCACCTGTCCGTCGCTCATCTTCGCCGCTAAAACCCATCGTCAATACAATTTCATAATAACTAAATACTAATTCATTTATCAAAATTTTAAATACCAAATGTGTCTTTTACCCTTTTATATTTCCCGTTATATGTGTAATGTATAATTAATATTTATATATTGTATATATTACACAGTGTGTATTACTTGTGAAACCTTTCCACTTACCAACAATTTAATAATAATAATGTCTTTTTTTGTTGTTGGAAAATATATTATTGCATTATGATTCATTCTAATCATCACATACCAAATTTTATGTCTGGATGCAATTAATCACGATTCATTATTTGGTCCAAAAAAAGAAAAAAAATCTATGATTCATTCTTAGATTACTTACCTACTATATTTCTGGATGCAAATTAATCTCCTACCCTCCTTATCTCTCTCTCCCCATCCCTCCAATAACCGTTCATGCCTTTTATTACACAAATAACCAAATTTTCATATAAAGCATGTCTCTCTCTCTCTCCATGCTAATTCCATGAAACACTTGTCCTCTCTCTATCTAGTTATCCACGAAAAAATATTTCTCAATTGATTTCATAAGAAAAAGAGCGATCAAGAATCAACAATGAGGAAGTTAATCAACATCATTTTATCAACGGTGTTTACATTAATTGTATGCTCCAACTTGAAGCACATAGAAGCAAGCATAGACAAGCACTTGGAATTTGATAAGGAGCCTAGAGGAGCATTTGTTCAATCAAGCACCTGTCGTCGCTCATCTTCGCCGCTAAACCCATCGTCAATACAATTTCATAATTAACTAAATACTAATTCATATTTTATCAAAATTTAAATACCAAATGTTTCTTTTACCCTTTTATATTTCCCGTTATATGTTAATGTATAATTAATATTTATATATTGTATATATTACACAGTGTGTATTACTTGTGAAACCTTTCCACTTACCACAATTTAATATATAATAATGTCTTTTTTTGTTGTTGGAAAATAATATTATTGTATTATGATTCATTCTAAGATCACATACCAATTTTATGTCTGGATGCATATTGATGCATGATTCTTTATTTGGTCCAAAAAAAGAAAAAAAAATCTATGATTCGTTCTTAGATTACTTACCTACTATATTTCTGGAAGCAAATTAATCTTCCTATCCTCCTTCTCTCTCTCTCCCCATCCCTCCAATAACCGTTCATGCCTTTTATTACACTAACAACCAAATTTTCATATAAAGCATATCTCTCTCTCCCTCCATGCTAATTCCCTGAAACACTAGTCCTCTCTGTGTCTTGTTATCCACGAAAAAACATTTCCCAATTGATTTCAAAAGATAAAGAGCGATCAAGAATCAACTATGAAGAAGTTAATCAACAGCATTTCATCAACGGTGTTTACATTCATTGTATGCTCCAACTTGAAGCACATAGAAGCAAGCATAGACATGCACTTGGAATTTGATAAGAAGCCTAAAGGAGCATTTGTTCAATCAGGTACCTGTCGTCGCTCATCTTCGCCGCTAAACCCATCGTCAATACAATTTCATAATTAACTAAATACTAATTCATATTTTATCAAAATTTAAATACCAAATGTGTCTTTTACCCTTTTATATTTCCTGTTATATGTTAATGTATAATTAATATTTACATATTGTATATATTACAAAGTGTGTATTACTTGTGAAACCTTTCCACTTACCACAATTTAATATATAATAATGTCTTTTTTTGTTGTTGGAAAATAATATTATTGTATTATGATTCATTCTAAGATCACATACCTATTTTATGTCTGGATGCAAATTAATCTACGATTCATTATTTGGTCCAAAAAAAGAAAAAAAATCTATGATTCATTCTTAGATTACTTACCTACTATATTTCTGGATGCAAATTAATCTTCCTATCCTCCTTCTCTCTCTCTCCCCATCCCTCCAATAACCGTTCATGCCTTTTATTACACAAACAACTAAATTTTCATATAAAGCATATCTCTCTCTCTCTCCATGCTAATTCCATGAAACACTTGTCCTCTCTCTATCTTGTTATCCACGAAAAAATATTTCTCAATTGATTTCATAAGAAAAAGAGCGATCAAGAATCAACAATGAGGAAGTTAATCAACATCATTTCATCAACGGTGTTTACATTGATTGTATGCTCCAACTTGAAGCACATAGAAGCAAGCATAGACATGCACTTGGAATTTGATAAGAAGCCTAAAGGAGCATTTGTTCAATCGAGCACCTGTCGTCGCTCATCTTCGCCGCTAAACCCATCGTCAGTACAATTTCATAATTAACTAAATACTAATTCATATTTTATCAAAATTTAAATACCAAATGTGTCTTTTACCCTTTTATATCTTCCGTTATATGTTAATGTAAAATTAATATTTATATATTGTATATATTACACAGTGTGTATTACTTGTGAAACCTTTCCACTTACCACAATTTAATATACAATGTCTTTTTTTTTGTTGTTGGAAAATAATATTATTGTATTATGATTCATTCTAAGATCACATACCAATTTTATGTCTGGATGCAAATTAATCTACGATTCATTATTTGGTCCAAAAAAAGAAAAAAAAAATCTATGATTCATTCTTAGATTACTTACCTGCTATATTTCTGGATGCAAATTAATCTTCCTATCCTCCTTATCTCTCTCTGCCCATCCCTCCAATAACCGTTCATGCCTTTTATTACACAAACAATTAAATTTTCATATAAAGCATGTCCTCTCTCTCTCCATGCTAATTCCATGAAACACTTGTCCTCTCTCTATCTTGTTATCCACGAAAAAATATTTCTCAATTGATTTCATAAGAAAAAGAGCGATCAAGAATCAACAATGAGGAAGTTAATCAACAGCATTTCATCAACGGTGTTTACATTGATTGTATGCTCCAACTTGAAGCACATAGAAGCAAGCATAGACAAGCACTTGGAATTTGATAAGAAGCCTAAAGGAGCATTTGTTCAATCAGGTACCAGTCGTCGCTCATCTTCGCCGCTAAACCCATCGTCAGTACAATTTCATAATTAACTAAATACTAATTCATATTTTATCAAAATTTAAATACCAAATGTGTCTTTTACCCTTTTATATTTCCCGTTATATGTTAATGTATAATTAATATTTATATATGTATATTACACAGTGTGTATTACTTGTGAAACCTTTCCACTTACCACAATTTAATATACAATGTCTTTTTTTTGTTGTTGGAAAATAATATTATTGTATTATGATTCATTCTAAGATCACATACCAATTTTATGTCTGGATGCAAATTAATCTACGATTCATTATTTGGTCCAAAAAAAAGAAAAAAATCTATGATTCATTCTTAGATTACTTACCTGCTATATTTCTGGATGCAAATTAATCTTCCTATCCTCCTTATCTCTCTCTGCCCATCCCTCCAATAACCGTTCATGCCTTTTATTACACAAACAACTAAATTTTCATATAAAGCATGTCTCTCTCTCTCTCCATGCTAATTCCATGAAACACTTGTCCTCTCTCTATCTTGTTATCCACGAAAAAATATTTCTCATTTGATTTCATAAGAGAAAGAGCAATCAAGAATCAACAATGAAGAAGTTAATCAACATCATTTTATCAACGGTGTTTACATTGATTGTATGCTCCAACTTGAAGCACATGAAGCACATAGAAGCAGGCATAGACATGCACTTGGAATTTGATAAGAAGGCTAAAGGAGCATTTGTTCAATCAGTCACCTGTCGTCGCTCATCTTCGCCACTAAACCCATCGTCAATACAATTTTATAATTAACTAAATACTAATTCATCTTTTATCAAAATTTGAACACCAAATGTGTCTTTTACCCTTTTATATTTCCCGTTATATGTTAATGTATAATTGATATTTATATATTGCATATTTTACACATTGTGTATTTCTCGCGAAATCTTTCCACTCACCACACTTTAATATATAATAATATCTTTTTTTATTGTTGGAAAATATTATTATTGTATTATGATTCATTCTAATATCACATACCTATTTTATGTATGGATGCAAATTAATCTACGAATTAATTATTTGGTCCAAAAAAGAAAAAAAAAGCTATGATTCATTCTTAGATTACTTCCCTACTATATTTCTAGATGCAAATTAATCTTCCTATCCTCCTTCTCTCTCTCTCCCTATCCCTCCAATAAGCGTTCAAGTGGATGCTCTTAAGAAATATTACTATTTTTTTTGGTCGAATCTAATACAAAATACGACAGGTGCCTGATTAAGCAGATGCTCTTTTAGCCTTCTTATCCAATTCCACATGCATATCTACACTTGCTTCTATGTGCTTCATTTTGGAGCATACAATCACCTTAAACACTGCTGATGAAATACTATTGATTAACTTCTTCATTGTTGATAGTTGATTGCTCTTTCTCTTATGAAATCAATGGAGAGTGGACAAGTGTTTTAGGGAATTAGCATGGAGAGAAAGAGAGATATGCTTTATATGAAAATTTGGTTGTTTGTGTAATAAAAGGCTTGAACGGTTATTAGAGGGATGGGGGGAGAGAGAGAAGGAGGATAGGAAGATTAATTTGCTTCCAGAAATATAGTAGGTAAGTAATCTAAGAATGAATCATAGATTTTTTTTTTCTTTTTTTGGACCAAATAATGAATCGTAGATTAATATTCATCCAGACATAAAATAGGTATGTGATCTTAGAATGAATCATAATACAATAATATTATTTTCCAATAACAAAAAAAGACATTATTATATATTAAATTGTGGTAAGTGGAAAGGTTTCACAAGTAATACACACTGTGTAATATATGAAATATATAAATATTAATTATACATTAACATATGACGGGAATGTTGGAGTTTGTGACCTGTTTTCAGTAGCCGTTTTTCGTAGTCAAATGTATAATGAATGAATATTGGACTATACATTTATTATTCATTCATTATACATTTAAGAGTCATAATTTTGGTATTTATATAATGAATGAATATTTGACTATACATTTATTATTCATTCATTATACATTTAAGAGACATAATTTTGGTATTTATTGTCGGCTAGCTGTATACACATATAAATATGTGTTTTGTTAGGGTTTGTATCAGAGTGAGAAAATGAGAGTTTTGATCTGTAATTTGTTACTCTCTCTCTCTTGTACTCCATTATCGACATATAATGAATTCTCTCGCCTCTGCCTGTGGTTTTTCCCGATTTGGGTTTTCCACGTAAATCTTGTGTATTCTTTATCATATCTCTTTGCTCTTGCCATTGTTCGTCTCTTATAACAGGGAAATATAAAAGGGTAAAAGACACATTTGGTATTTAAATTTTGATAAAATATGAATTAGTATTTAGTTAATTATGAAATTGTATTGACGATGGGTTTAGTGGCAAAGATTAATTTGCATCCAAAAATATAGTAGGTAAGTAATCTAAGAATGAATCATAGATTTTTTTTCCTTTTTTTTTTGGACCAAATAATGAATCTAAATTAATTTGCATCCTGACATAAAATAGTTATGTGATCTTAGAATGAATCATAATGCAATAATATTATTTTCCAACAATAAAAAAAAATATATTATTATATATTAAAGTGTGGTGAGTGGAAAGGTTTCACAAGTAATACACACTTTGTAATATATGCAATATATAAATATCAATTATACATTAACATATGACGGGAAATATAAAAGGGTAAAAGACATATTTGGTATTTAAATTTTGATAAAATATATAATTAGCTGTCTAACCTTTGATATTGATCAATTTGATCCTTGAACTTTGAAATTGATAAATTTTGTACTTAATAAGCTTTGAAATTGATTAACTTAGTACATAAAAAAACTTAAAGGATGTATTGTTGTTATGAATGAAAAATTCTTTTAAGTCTTAAATTGATCAATTTTAATGTTTAGGTGCCTAGTTACATATTTTATTAAAGTTCAAGTATTATTCATGACTTTAAACCTATATAAAACATAAATAATAAATTACTTATTATTTAAATCATATGGTAAAATATTATTGGTAACTACACAATATTTATAATGTATGTATGGTGTGTATTACACAGAAAAATAGAGATTCAACTAAAGTTTGAAACTGATAATCATATCAGTCCATTACAAGAGTTGTTAGTGCACGGAGTACAGTAAATAAAGTTTTATCTTAATTTGATGGATATATTATTATTATTATTATTATTATTATTATTATTATTATTATTATTATTATTATTATCTAGAAAGAGTGAGAAGGAGACAGATAGTGGCTGAATTAATTGGCATTTAAGTATATCATACGAGTGCAATTTGATTATAGATCAGGTCACTGGACAATTGGCTCATTAGGGTTTGGGGGAGTAATGATTTTTATCCCTCAGTGGGTCTGTTAAATACCAGGCAGTGCAGCATTTTTCCTTTTAATAATAATCTATTCGAGTGTTTAATCTGTAAGGAATATTTTGTGTCCTATTTGTTTCAGAAAAATTACACATATGTTAGTGCATATACAAATTCAACACTATCAATTATAAAAAATATTGAATTTTTTATCATAAAATACTAAAATATTTAATCATGAAAAAATTGTATCTAATTTTGATTTCAATGAAAGAATACAATACGGTGTGGTTTTTTAATTTTTCTTTGTCTAAATTCTAATGTAGATTTTCGATGAAAAGAAATAGGAACAATGGATGACTGGAGAGCTTCTATAGTTCCATTGATGGGATCATCTAATTGATTATTTAACTGTTAAAATAAAAATAATAATTTGAATATTAACTATTTTAGTGAGTTGAACATAATTGTCTATGATGTGAGTTGTTAAATAGTTGACAAAACCATAGAATTTCATGTTGTTCAAAGAGGCGGTTATGGGTTTTATTAGAGATGAATGAGGACTATTTTTATAAACTTCCTAATACAGTTTGCTTTGTTTACTGATGTGTAACATACAACCTATTATTGAATTATTAGTAAAAATAGCCATGAAATGTTTGATTATGTATTAAATTAACTACTTTAAAGTTTGGGTAGCAAATTGAATTATACAAAGTTTATTTACTGAATTTAACATTTTTCCATAGATAAAATGAATAAATTGAAATAGTAATTCCTATACTTAGAAAAGTGAGATGGATAGATTCTAACCTAATGGTTAGTGGGTATTGATTTCTAAATATTTCCTACAATAATGCAACTTCTTAATTCAATGTTCACAATATGATATTTTCAAGTTTTTTTCTTTATTTAATTGAAAAGTTAAAACAATACTACTGCTACTTCTACAACTATTATTATTATTATTATTATTATTATTATTCAAGAATCTCTACTTTAGTTTTGATTGCATTTTAGTGTTCGATTGCTCATTAATTCATTAAAAAATTAATTTTTGATTTTTCTAAATAACGATATTTTAAAATTAAAAGAAACTTGTTCCCAAAATTTCAACAATATAATTTTTATATGTGACGCCCAATTTTAAAAATGACATAGAATTTTGTTTTGAAAATAAAAGTTGTGTCGAGGTTACCTTGACTAGGTAATTTTTAAAATGATCAAAACTTACAAGTTGGATGTCGTTTGAGGTTGAAGTGTGCATTTCGAGTCTTGATTTTACAAGTTGGTAAATTTTCTTTCGTTTGATATAGAATTTGTTAGGTCTCCTATATTGTTCGGGCCTTGATTTTTCAATTTACAGTTTATGTTTTGCAAACCACGATATCATATAACTGCAAACTATAGCCAGTCGAATATTCATGTCACAAGTTATCCAAAACTATTGATTTAAATTCAAATAATACAACTGAAAATACATCTTTTCTAATTTTCTTTCGGTAGACTAAAGTCACTGTTGTGTGTGTACGCGTATGCACTAGCATATGATGCACTTGTATTATGTGTATGAAAAAAAAAAGATTGGGAACATTTTTTGATAGAAAAAATAAAACCGTAGAAGAGAGAGAGAGAGAACGGAAGTAATCCTCTACTATACCCTGTTGTATATTTTTTAAGACCAATAAATTAGGATTCGCTAATAATAATAATAATAATAATAATATTATTATTATTATTATTATTATATATATATACGCGAGCAAACCCTGCACCTGTTATGTGAGTGCTTAAAAATATGTAGAATTAAATTATATAGGAAAAAATGGATAAAAGGGATTAATCAGAAATACATCTGTGACACAGAGCTTAAAAATATGTAGAATTAAATTATATAATAGAAAAACACTAGATAAAAAGTTTAGCCCGAAGTTTTTGATAATTGATAGAAAAACATTCTTGCTTGTGTGGATGGCTTATGACCTCGCTGAATTAGGTTGAGCGTCGCAACTCAAAGCAAAAAGTGTGGATTAAAAAAAAAAACAAGTTAATATGTTAGTGGGTGGAGGAGATGTAAATAAATTAAAAAATTATATTTTATATAATAGGGATATAGAATTCAATAAGAAAACGTATTGGCTTTGTAATAATAGATTATATATACATCTATATACATTTATTTTTGAAAATCAACATGATCTTAAAATTATATATCTTATAATGATTATAAAACATCAAGGAATTTACAATTCATTATAATTTGGATAAATTACACATATACCCTCTGAAAACTTTAATTTTACACTGCCGGCTTTGAAGCTGGTCTATATTGCTAATGATTTCATCTTTCGAGTTTTAAAACTACCAGCATTAATTATAGGCTGTTAGTTTTTATTACCATCTTACTTTGTCAAACAATTTATTTGTATTTATTATTTGTCTTTTTAGGATTTTGTGCAATAGTATTAATAGACTTTTAGACTTGTTTTTCAAAGATATGATTTCTTTGACATTTGAAACCCTATTCCTAGAGAACTTTTCTCTAAAAGATTGCATTTTTTGCAATTCTTGTTCTATCCACGTTATTTCACTATGTCAAGTGGTAACAGAGTAGGATGGCGACTGGCAGCAATTTGGTGCTCTCCATGACGGTGTTCAGGAGGGTGGAGCCCATCAAGAGGACGAGGCGTTGCAATGATTAGAGCAGCATATAGAGCAATGGATGGATCACATGTCCTAATGTTTCAAGGAACGCTTTGAAAAGATTATAGAACGTCTAGATGCTTGTGGTATTGATGCACACAGGAGATAGAATGGCAATAGAAGGCCAAGAGTCAAGGTTGCTCATGGTGACCCTATTGATGGACCTGTCCCTACACATAGGAAACCATTTTATGAAGAGGATTTATAAGAGAGTGATACGAAACCAATTTGGTTTGGTCACAACCAACCATATGGTGGTCAGAGAAGTTATGGTTATGAAGATAAGGATGCCGAAGATTTTCAATTGAAGGTAGATATTCTATGCTTTAATGGGATTCTGGGAATTAAAGATTTTTCATGTTTGATTGTAGAGACTGACAGGTTCTTTGATTACATGGAAACTCCTCTAGAAAAACAAGTTAGCTTAGTGGCTTGTCGCATGAAGGGAATGGCCTCAATATGGTGGGAACGAATTTAGTACTAGAGAGAGTGGGAAGGAAGGGGTCCTATTCGTACCTAGTACAGGATGAAGTATTTGATGAAGATGGAGTTCTTTTTGCCAGATTATAAGCAGATTGTATTCCAGTAATATCAATGATGCTAGTAGGGAAACAGATCGGTTCATGAATTTACTGCGGAATTTATGAGGTTGGCAGAACGAAATAACCTCTTAGAATCTAAGGGATAGTAGGTAACTTAGTATTTAGAGAGTTTAAAGCCAGCTTTAAGAGATGGAATTGAAGTTTAGGTTATTCGTACCTCAAGTGAAGTGAAGAATCTAGCCTTGAAATCTGAGATGATGCAACAGGAACATGGAAGGAGGAGTTTTGAGAGGTACAGGACCACTGTAGGGTTAGAAGAGAGAACCAGGGTTATTGTAGAATAGCCAACCCATGGTTACAGTGTTAACAGGCGGCCTCTAGAGGATAAAATTGGAGGAAAACACCTTGTGAATGAGAGGCAAGATAAGGAGATAGAAGATGAAATTGAAAAATCAGTAGAGCATCATGAAACTTCTAATGTTACTCAAGAACATGTTACTGTAGATGTGAATGAGGAAAAGGAAGTTTCAATAGCTATAAATAAAGATTGTGATGTTAAAGTTATGGAACAGGTGGTTAGCAAGAGAGGATTCTTACAGATAGAAGGGAATGGTGTAGTAAGTGATGTGGAATGTTGTATAGGAGCAGTAGATAATCGATTACAAGTGCAAGAATTGATGCATGAAGTTAATGTTACACCTATGGGCCTATCCGGAGAAACTCATAGCTTTAATTTTGAAGGGTCAAAGTAAAGTGAAATGATTAGATTTAGTTGATAATGAAGTAGCATTGGAAGAATTAAATATTTGTCGTGGCATTCATAGAGACTTGATTGATTGTAGTTTTGATGATAGACATAGGCCACACGGAGGCTATTTAGTCGTTGATATAAATAATATTTTTGGAGGTTTGATAGCTCAAAGGATTAATGTTAAGATACTTTGGGAATTATTAATTTAGAGGGGATTTGTAGATAGTTCAAGGAGCTTGAGGGTGGATGTACCTCAAAGTCCCAATATAGTCAATATATTTTACTTTATACTTCCCTATCCAGATTCAACTCTAAACTTGATGTCGAGTTTTTCTCAAGTGGGAGAGAATGATGCAGATGATAAGCAGCAACATACACCATCGGCCTACAAAGATACACCACTGGCTTTGGAGTTGACTTATATTGCTGACGGTTTCATCTTTCGAGTTTTAAAACTACTAACATTAATTATAGGCCATTAGTTTTTATTGCCAGCCTACTTTGTCAAACAATTTATTCGTATTTATTATTAGTCAATATTGTATTTATTAGTTTCCATTTTAGGATTTTATGTAATAACATAAATAGGTCTTTAAACTTGTTTTTATAAACATATGATATTTTTTATATTTGAAATCCTATTCATAAAGATTGCACCTTTATTGTAGTTCTTTGTTTTCCATGCTATTTCACTATGTCAATATCTTTTCAAAAGTGTGTTGTATACTTGTCATTGGTCTTCCTCATATTACGTTTATAGATGTGGGAGCCATTTATGATGGGAAACAAAAGTAGCTATACTTTTAATCTATTTATTTTTAATAACACCATTGATTGAAGTATAGCACATAAAAAAAATGGGATAATGCCGTGGTTTATACCTTCACTTTACACATTTTTGTAATTATACACCTCAAATTTTAAATTGTCTAATTATATACCTAATTAGATGTTTATTTGTCACTGTTTACACCTTAATTCTTTTTGTCAACAACCGTTATCTCTACCATCATGACAAGTAAATCACAATGTGACACGTGTAATTTTTTATTTTATTTTTTATATTGATTCAATAAACTGCCTAGTCATCTTGCCAAATAATATAAACAATCCATCTCAACATTAAAAACTTTACAAATGACACAAGTAAACATCATGTCTTTACTTCTTTTTCACCTTCTTTTCCATTTCTCCACAAAGCCTAGCCTTGAAGCAAGAGAAGGACTTCTCTTCCTTCTTTCATGCTTCAATAATAACTTCTCCACAGACTTTACACGCAAAAATGGTGAATATACCCATCAATTCCATTAGTAAAATACAATCCATTTATGAGTTTCAAGTCGGAAGATTTGTCCTCATGTTAGATTATACTATAGGCGTAAGTGATACAGGCAAGAAGTCCTTTTGTACATGGCAACATCTGTGTTTTTACTTCTTCTTCTTTTTTTATCTTTTATTATTATTATTTCTTAATCATACCTTGTGGACATAGGTGTCTTGGACAATAACATTAATATATCATTCGACTACTTAAAGTTTAATTGGAAAAAATTGGATGAGAGAAAATTACTTGTAGCTCAATTGTCTCTTTCTTCTCTCATTTTAAGCTATGTATTTCCATTTTTTTTTTTAATTTGTATTGATGGGGTGAAATATTTTGATTATTTAGCAATGCGACTGGGCATTGTGGTTCATTAGTCATGATGATAAGGATAACGACAGTTGATAAAGAAAATTAAGGTGTATAATTTGACAATCTAAAACTTAATGTGTATAATTGCAAAAATATGTAAAGTTGAGTTGTAAATCATGGTATCATCCCATGAAAAATTGTATCAACATATTGGCTCATTGTGAGACCATATTCTTGTGTCACATCTCAATTGGGAGTTGTCACTAAAAGGAAATTAAACAGGTTCTATCCTTTTTTATTATTATTATTTGCATGCATCGTGATCTATCGAACCTAAGATTAACAATATGTGTTACTAGTCTTTTCTCATATTACCTCTAAATAAAGTTATGTTTAAAAGTTCTCAAATCCGTTTATTAATCACATGTCAAAACTATTATAAAATCAGAACACTTAACCATGATGGCCAGACCTAAGTCGTGATCTAGATTGTGCGAATAGACCATAGTCTTTCCATGGTGGCGTAATAGTCCTTGTCGAGTATGGGTCGACATTGGACCGACTAAAACCAATATAGGTTTAATCGTACTACTATATGGGCCATGGAGGCTCATCTACCAAACATGACCTGGGTCCATTCGTGCACTAGTTTGTGTGCATCTAGGTGGATCTTATGTGCTTTGTCAAAACGCTTAAGTTGCTAGTGGCTTCATGGTTGATAGGCTATAAATGAGCCAAGTTAATATGAACTTTTCAAGGTTCAAGCTCAGCTTGTTTAAAAATTATTAAGCTTGAGCTCAAACCGAGCTTTGTATTGAGCCTGAAATCTAGGCTCGAGCTTAGTTCATTTAGCTAAACGAGCTTTATTTTGAGCTCGAGCTTAGCTTGTTTTTAAATCAAGTTTGATCCATGCTAAGCTTTTTGTTGAGTCTAAGGAGCTTTTAATAAGCTTGAAATTAAAACTCGAACTTGACTGATTTAAACAGCTCTTTTTCCATTTTTTTTCAAGCCTAAAAATAATACATTAAGTATCGCTAAATATATATACATATATATTAAGTAGAAATTAGTTTTTTTTAATTATATATTAATGCGTCATAAATATATAAACTATAAATTTACTAACAAGCTTATTAATGAGTTTGTTAATGAGTTTACTCACGAACCTATTCACGAGCTAACTCGCAAGCCTAAATCAAAACTCTAGCTCGAGTCCTTTAAATAAACGGGCTTCATCTTAGGCTTGAGCTCGGCTCATTTACTAAATGAACTCTAACCGAGCCGAACCGAGCTCGAGTAGCTTACGAATAGTTTGACTCATTTGCAACCTTAGTGGTTGATATTAGGTTTTTATGGTGTGGAGTGTGGATAATAGATTTTTATTGCTAGGAATAGCAAATCAAACTTTGGTTTTAGTTAGAATTTTAAGGGTGTTTCACCTTTTTTTTTTTAATCTAACCAAACAAAATAATAATTATTATACATATATTGTGTTCCTTATAAGGGTATGCAAAAAAATCAATGAAACAAAAAAACTATGCCACATGCCAAAATAACTAATATAAAAAATATAGTTAGCCAGTCTATCGATTTTGGTTCAGGGTTGGGATTTTTAATTTTTTCGATTTTGGTTTTGGTTTATAACTGACAAAAACCGACCGTTTTGATTACCCAATCCGACACATATGTATACATATTATGTAAATATAATTAATGTTTGAGAACTTTTACGTAATTTGAAGTATACAAGAAAGTTTACAACTTAGGATTATTGAACTTTTGTAATTTAGGACAAGTATTAATTTGAACATTTATGTACAAAAAGGTATTCAACAACTTCTCAATTTGTTGTAAACTGGAATATAGAGTAGACATGGACTTCTAATTTGTGTAAGGTTGGCATTGAATTTTAGGCCTTATGAACTAGTATTAGCCTTATGTTTCTAATTTATTCATTTTATTATTATTTAATTTGTTGATTTGAAATTTTTTAATGTAATTATAAAACAAAATTATAATTTTTTATTATTGTAACTTAAAATATGGTTAACCGCTACTTTTAACGAACCATTATATTGAATGGATAAAAACCAAAATCCGAAAAATAAAAAGGTTAACTATTAGCACAGTTAACCATTAATAATGGACTGATTTTGGTATAAGAAATTAAAAACCGATCACTTCGGTTCAATTAAAAAAAAAAGGATAATGGATTGGTTAAACAAACCATGCTCACCCCTCATTCCTTATTAATTGCAATTTTAATTTTACATAATTTCATTTCTTGAACAAATCTTTCCAAAAGAAAAGCTAACGATGTCTTTTTATATGATAAAAGCTACTTCAAATATGCTAGTAAGAAAAAAGTCGCCTCACCTGAATTATACGTCCAAATCCTCAAAATTGTTTTTACCTATAAGGATTTCGTTTCCACCCAAAAAAAAAAAAAAAAAAAAAAAAAAAAAAAAACTATAACATGTAATAAAAAAAAAATTAAATTTAATACCTTAACTTTACACAAATTAAATTTAGTATATAAATTTTAAAATGGTTAATTTAATGTCCAATTAAATTTTTTATCATTATTTTTATTACTTCTTTAACAACATTTATTTATTTATTTATTTATACTTGGAAGAGATAGTATATTATTTAATTTTTACTATTTATTCTAACAATGTCTAACACTAAATAGAATTAATAACGCTAGTGAGATTGACTACTTCAAAATATAAGTATTAAATTAAATTTTTATGCAAAATTTAGATATTAAATTTGAGATTTTTCCTATTATCAAATATGATAGCTCAATTTTGTTGTTACTATCAGGAATTTGGGGATCAATACATAGCGGAATTGTGTATATTTTTCTTAAAAATATGAATCCTAAATCCCCAATTTCGAATCCATGCAATTCAATCAAATTAAAGTGGATAGAATTACCTTTTTGATGCTTTAAAATTCTAGAAATTTGGATCTGAGATGCTGCAAACGCGAATACCCTCTACTGTATCCACATGAACGAATTTCAATCAGATCTATGTGTATGTGCTAGCACGTAGGAACACTTCCTAATTTTGAGAATCTCTCTCTTTTAGTTACAAAGTTTCTCTGTAATTCTAATGTGACAGCAAGCATCTGTAACCCTAAAGGTGACAATCACCTCCTATTTATAAGAGGATGTGACTGTTGGTTACCTATCCTAATCTTATTAGGGTTTTCTCCATTTCACATATCTAATAAAATAATAATTTTATTTAATAATTATTTATTATTCTTAATTAGATTAAGAATAATTATATAATTATATAATTCCTGATATGGTTATCTAAATTAACCCAAGATCCAATCAATTCATTATTTATGTGTGACCATGTAGGTTCACTTAATATTGGTAGTAGCCCTAAAACACCTTTTAGAACTACAAGACATAATTGGTCTCTAGCAAGACATTATGCCTACCTAAATTAAGTGAAGATTGGTGATCCGACTTTACCTATTAACAGTTAGTTACTTAGTCCTTTTGTTACACGATATCTTATGATTAAACATAAGGTGTGGATCAATACACTCTTGTATTATTTAATCACATATTTCTTGATTCTAGAGTATGATTGACTTAAACAAACGATATTGATAACTCCTTATCAATTCATTCAAGCACAACCATGCATTTCTCAATCATACTCATCAAAAGGCCCAAAAGATATCTCTCTCAAATTAATGAGAGGAATAAATCCCATCTTAATCACTCAACTTCCTCTACATAGTTTATATTATGCCCAGACTCAACCTTTATAATTATCTAGTTAAAAATAACATTTGATTGAGTCAAAACACAATATACCTCATGTTGGAATCTATGATGATTTCAGGTCTAAGGACTAAAACAACACTGTAAATGAGAAATACTTATCGCATTGATCCATATTGTATTATCATATTTGGTCAATCCAATCCAATGCACTCTTACATGTATTAATGTGCTGAATTGATATCTCATATCCATGATTAGTAAAACATGATCATCATCCAGCCAATATACTAGTCTTAATTCATTATTATTCCATATAATAAACGACTAGGGATAATTTATAATAAAGTTATTTCTTACCTATGGTTTTATCATTAAAGTCACATACTTTATTGACATAAGGAATAACCAATTTATTCAAGGAATAATACTTTATCAAAGTAAAAAGCCAATAACAACTTTGATAAAAAAAAAATGGCATATATATATAATGATAATAAACATTCAAATGACATAAAATCCATATGGCTTAGGGCACATCACTAGCAGTTACACCTCTCTAAACTTGTTTTGTTTTTTTTTACTAATTTGCCTTGTATGATAAAAGAATATTTAAAATGAGTAGTTATTTCAAAGTCTTTCTAAGGTTAACTATTATAACTCTATGAAAACCACTCTAGGTCTTATTTCATTATGCAAATACCATAATTATCCTTATCATACCCATGCTTTTTTTTTAATACATACATCGTAAGTACTAAATCAAATTTTCATGTAAAGTTTAGATATCAAATTTGAGATTTTTCCTATTATCAAATATGGTAGCTCATTTTTTTTGTTACACACCTCTAAAACTTGTTTTACTTTTAGTTTTACTAATTTGCCTTATATGATAAAAGTATATTTAAGATAAGTAGTTATTTCATTTTTTTTCCTAGGTGGAATGACTCTAGGTCTTATTTCAATATGCAAATACCATAATTATCCTTATCATATCCATATTTTTCTTTTTCTTTTCTTTTTTAATACATACATCATAGGTATATGGTCCCAATAGTATGGTTCTATTTGGATAGTCTGTTTTTCATCTGTATCTATATCTATATCGAAATTATATGTGTAAATATGTTCAATTTGCATCTATAGTTTATGTATAATTGATCTTTTCATGAGAACTTCCATCTTTTTTTATCTGTATCTATTTTTTTTATAAATAATTTGTTAGAAAAAGTTTGAAAAAAAGTGTATGTATCTGCTGAAAAAAGCTAGCCAAACAAACATATTAAAGTATAGCCTAAAATTGGAAGTTGTGATATTAAAGTAAAGATTTATTAGCTAGTAATAAGATAATGTGATTTTATAATTAAAAGAGTAAATTCATAATATTGATAAGCTATACTTGATCATGACCTAATAGGCCAAACACTAACAAAATGGACTAGCAAAAAGGCCCGAGGCTTATCAATTATCCCAAACCATCTTGGCCCATAAGCCTCAACTAGTTATCTACCCAGAAATCAATCTCCTTCCATTAGTGCATATAAGGACCAAAACTGAAGTCTTCATCCTTCTCTTTTGAGCTCCTCCTCTTTACAGTGCAACTTCCTGGCCCATCATGTCTCCATGGAGGTACCTTACACCTCCCTAAGTCATCATGTCTCCATGGAGTTATTGTTAGATATACTATTAAGTTATGTACATGATATTCTGTCAACTATATATTTTTTCCATGTGTCTTTATTTGATTGAGTTTAGTTGTACATATAAATAGCCTATCAAGTCTTGTAACAAACTAATGAACTCAATATAACTCATTTTCTTTTCCTTTCTTTGAGTGCTCTGTTTTTTTTTTTTTCCGATCCTTGTTGCTGCTTCCATAATAGATTTACGAAGTTCAGGTACTAATAGATAGAATTAAAGCAATTTACATGGTATTAGAGCTACAGTCTACAAGTGAGCATTTGTATTTTTCTTCTTTGATTGGTAGTTCTTTCTTTTTCGTATGACTATGGCAATGCATGTTGGAATTGGAATTTTATATCAGAATTGTAATGATCCACTCAACCCATTTAGTTCGGATAACCCTTGATTATTCACCATTATTGTTATATTCAATGGATTAAACTTCTTTGAATGGAGTAGATATGTCAAATCAACCCTATGTGCTAAATCTAAGCTAAGGTTTATTGATGGATCTTGTTTGATACCAAAGGATAATAAACTTAAAATTGAGAAATGGAATAT
This sequence comes from Combretum micranthum, assembly GCA_024138025.1. Classification (NCBI taxonomy): domain Eukaryota; kingdom Viridiplantae; phylum Streptophyta; class Magnoliopsida; order Myrtales; family Combretaceae; genus Combretum; species Combretum micranthum. Next base: position 117,796 of record JAMXBD010003177.1, on the reverse strand, counting down.
GCATGATCAAATGATTATATGTTGGTTGTTAAATAGTATAACAAAAGAATTAGCCAACGCTTTCATGTATAATTCAGCAAAAGAGCTTTGGGAAGATACTATTGAAAAATATGGTCAAATTAATGGTCCTTTGCTATGTCAAATTAATGGTCCTTTGCTATATCAAATTCAACAAGAAATTGTGAATTTGCGTCAATGACGTACTTTAATTACTAAATATTATAAAAAAAATTAAGAAACTGTAGGATGAATTAGCTAGTTTAACTAGAATGCCTCAGTGCATATGTGGAGTTATGACTGATTGTTTGTGTGATTTGTGAGGGTAGATTGCTGAATTCGAGAATAGAGTAAGGCTTATACAATTTATGATGGGACTCAATGACACTTACGATCATGTAAGGAGTCACATTCTTTCCCTTGATCCACTTCCATCAATTAACAAAGCTTATTGCTTGGTCCATCAAGTTGAAAAATAGAAGCAAGTATTAAGGAATGTCACTATTGAAGAATCATCAGCAGCTTATAATACTCGGGTTCAATTGAAGGCTTTTGACAAAAGAGATGGTAGAAAAGGAAGGGTTGGTTCAAGAATAATATGTACCTATTGTAAAAGGAATGGGCACTTAGCTGAGACTTTTGAGATAGTCGGATATCCGGATTGGTATAAAACTAGAAGGAATAGAAGAAATTCGAAGTTTGTAGCTTAAATTGTACAAGATACTCCTTTAGATGTAAAAGTAAAGCATGCTGTTCATCAGGTAGAGCTATAGATGATACATTTTTTACACATGTTTATCAAGAAGTAGTAAAGGCCTTAAAAGGAAATGGAGTTAGCGGAGGTAATCTGATTTTGACTCCACCATTTGTAGGTCAGGTTTCTGTCCTTGAATCAATTGTAGGATTTTTTTTTTTTTTTTATTCATGAACAAATTACACATGATTGGAGTGTAAACGTAGGAGCTTCTGACCACATGACACCATTTGTTAATCTTTTAAAAAACAAACAATCACTAAAAAGACCACTTTATATAAAATTACCAAATGACATCAAAACAATTATACATGAATCCAAGACTATTTCGTTAAATGAGCATATTGTATTAGACAATGTACTATATGTACCAGATTTTCACCATAACCTTCTTTATTCCTAAACTTCTCTCATCTTTTGACCTTGTTGTTATTTTCTATGCTAATAAATGCCCATTTCAGGACCTGAACACTAAAGAGAGTGTTGCACAAGCTAATGTTAGGAATGGACTTTACATGCTCAAGCTTGAGTCATGCTGCCATGTTACTCAGTCTACTGTTAATATTCCAAGTTTTAGTCATTCTAAACACTTGTCTTATTATGGTTGTAATAATACAAATCATAGTTCTGTTTTATCATTTCAATTAGTACAGGACATCCTTCTTTGTCAAAGTTGAAACACATTACTTCTTATGAAATAAATGATGATATTTCATTTGTATGTGATGCTTGTCATCTTACTAACTCTCATTAATTACCTTTCTCTTTATGTACTTCAAGTTCCTCTCATAATCTTGAATTAGTGCATGTTGATTTGTAAGGCCCTTATCATGTTTGTTCTTTTTCAAGAGTAAGATACTTTCTTACCTTAAGGGATGATAAAAGTAGATGTACTTGGACTTTTTTTATGCATCACAAATATTATACTTCAAGTAGCTTAAGAATATTTTTATCCTATGTTAAGAATCATTTTGGAGTTGTTCTTAACTATATAAGAAGTGATAATGGTGGTGAATTTCTTTCTAAGGAGTATCAAGCTATCTTCAATGATTATGGTATAGAACATCAAAGGAATATTCCATATACTCCACAAAAAAATGGAATAGTTGAAAAAAAATATCATCATTTGCTTGATGCCACTAGGGCAATAACGATACATGTTAATTTGCCTAAAGTTTTTTGGGATGAATGCATATTGGCTTCTACTATACTCATTAATAGAATGCCAATGGAAAAATTGAATTGAAATCGCCATTTGAAATTTTATTCAACAAAATTTCAAATTATGACAGTTTGAGAATTATTAGTTGTTTATGCTATGCACTAATATTGGATGGTTCGAATGACAAGTTGGATGCAAAAGGAAAAAGATATGTTTTCATAGGATGTCCCATAAATAAAAAAGGTTACAAGGTTTTTAACTTGGAAGCCAAGAAAATAATTCTGAGCAGAGATGTGAAATTCTTTGAAGGAATTTTGCCTGTCAAAGAGTCAAATGTCGATATACACTCACCCTCTTTTGTTTTGTTTCGTCACTTGTCTTTTGATACAAAGACTAGCTCTCTTATCATGTCATTGAGTTCCTTAAATATTAACACACAAATATGTCATTCATATTCCATAGTCTATCTTGGTTAATCCACTTTACAACAAAATACTGGTCAAAGAGTATCAATAAGGGTTTGGAAAACTCCTTCATGGCACAAGGATTTTGTGCATGGTAGTCATCCCACTTCAGCAAATGCAACACACTTGGTAAGTACTTCTTCTCCTCTTCAAACACGCAAACACTTTATCAATACCCTGTTGATTATGTAGCCTTCTTAGCTAATGTGTTTATTATCTAAGAACCACAATATTTTCATGAAGCAAAGCATGATCCTAGATGGGTTGAGGCTATGCAACAAGGAACTATTGGCCTTAGAGTCAAATAAAACTTAGGAAATTGTTCCCTTACTTGAAGGAAAACAACCAATAAGCTCAAAATGGGTTTACAAGATAAAATACAAACCTGATGAATCTATTGAACGTTATAAGGCTTGTTTGGTTGCAAAAGGGTATAATCAAGTTGAGTGTGTTGAATATATTTGCACTTTTGCTCCAGTGGCAAAGTTGTGCATAATTCGGCTTCTACTTGCATTGGTAGCCACTAAAAAATGGCATGCACATCAATTAGATATAAGCAATGCCTTCCTTCATGTTTTTATAGATGAAGAAATATATATGAAGCCAATAGATGGATATAATGTTGTTCCTTCGGGTCACGTGTGCAAGTTGATTTGATCTCTTTATGGTTTGAAATAAGCCTCACGACAATGGAATCATGAGTTTACCCATTTTATTTCATCCCTCAATTTTCACCAGTCAAAAAATGATTATTCATTGTTTACTCAGACGAAAAATGGAAAATTTACATCTGTTTTAGTTTATGTTGATGATTTTTTATTGGTGAGTAGTTCTTTTGAAGCAATTTCTCACGTCAAAGATTCTCTTCATGCAGTTTATACTATCAAAGACTTAGGAGAAGTTCATTTCTTCTTGGGGATTGAAATTTATCCCACAAATGCTGGTTTTATGTAAAACCAAAGGAAGTTCCTTTTGAAATTACTTCAAGATACCAAGATGACAGGTTGCAAACTAGTTAAGTTGCCATTTCCACTTAGATACAATTAAATCATAATTCTGGTGAGGAGTTGACAAATCCAAGCTTGTTTCGATGAATTGTTGGTCACCTGCTTTATCTATCAATCACATGTCCATACATTTGTTTTTTTATTCAATAGCTAAGCCAATTTGTCGCTAATTCCGGTACTACTCACTTACAAGCAACGTATCATGTACTTCGATATCTTAAAGGGTCTTTTGACAATGGTATATTTTATTCTTTAGCTTCTTCTCTACATTTACATGGTTATTGTGATGCTAGTTGGGGTGCAAATGTGGTGGATCAAAAATCTCTCATAGGATATTGTATGTTTCTTGGTTCTTCCTTGATTTCATGGAAAACTAAGAAACAATTTACTGCTTCTACCTCATCCACTAAAGCGAATATAGTAGTATGGCCTTAGCCACTAAAGAACTACTTTGGTTAGTTTATTTGCTCTAAGATTTAGGCATTCAAGTTAGTCTTCCTATATCTTTGCATATAGATAGCCATTTAACTCAGATGATAGCTAAAAATACTTGTTTACATGAGAAGACAAAGCATATTGAAGTTGATTTACATTTTTCACAAGATCATGTGGCTACTAGTTTTCTTCAACTTTGTCATGTTTCTTCTTCTTCTCAATTGGTAGATGCTTTTACTAAAGAAGTTAATGACATACCATTGCAGATTGTTTTGCCCAAGTTGGGATTAAGGGGTGTTATATATACTATTAAGTTATGTACATGACATTCTATCAACTTTATATTCTTTCCATGTGTCTTTATTTGATTGAGTCTATTTGTACATATAAATAGCCTGTCAAGTCTTATAACAAACTAACAAACTCAATACAACTCATTTCTCTTCCTTTGTTCGAGTGCTTTGTTTTTCCTTTCAATCCTTGCTATTGCTTCCATAACAAATTCATGGAGTTTGAGTACTAGTTGATAGAATTAAAGAAATTGACAAGTACCTTACACCTTCCTAGCTTGACGTGTCTCCATGGAGGTTCTTTGCACCTCCTCATGGATGCTCTAAAGATACAACTCTCCACTTGTCCAACCACTCTCCTTAGATGATTTCCACCACCATCTTGAATCCAAGTTAAGGAAATGTACAACGTGGACAAAGAATATTCCATGGGTCCCATTTTGGTATGACTACCGCCTATAAATAGAACCCAAAGGTACAAAGCAAAGGATATGTAATTTCACTCTCTCTCAAGACCTACTATCGACTTTAAGCAATAGAGTGGCTATGGTGGATTACCTCTAGCACACCACAAATCAATTTTCTAATTGTAGGCCCTTGAACTTACTACTAGTGAATTTCCACCTACAACATATGGAATTAAGAAAGAAATATTTTTAAAAAGTTTGCAACAACTATCATTTCAAAATTTTCTTTTGAAAGTATTCAATAAAATTAAAAGTAAAATTTATCAAGATAAGACTATAAAAGCGGAGCTTCCCGCTTTAACAATATAAATGTACTTCAAGCTATTCCGCTTATTCGCGCTTAATAGCTAGCACACTATATATATATGTATGTATGTATGTGTGTATATATATATATAAAGGTATTCATGATCTATTTAATGCAAAGTTTTTCAGCAAGTTACATCTGCTCTCCTATTTCATTTACCATCACTATCAGCATTGCATCTGATTTCAGACTACAACAACACCTGTAAAATACGGTACATGGGTCCGTTTGGTTTTAGTCCTCTGCAATCTGCAACTACACCTTATACTCCAAAAGTTTTTAATATGTTAGGTGAAGGTTCATATTAATGGCACTTTCCTTGAACATTATCTGTAATGCTATGGACATTAAATTTATATATCAACTCCTGTTACTTTCAGGCATAGGAAAATAAATAAATAAAAATGAAAACCAAGGAAATTGCTATTAATATGGAGGCGGCCTGGTGGTAGATGGTAGCTTAGCTTCAGCCTTCATCGCACTATTTTACCCATTTTATTTTTCTTAATTAAACTATATACTATGGATATAATTATAGATCTTCTGCTTTTTCTTTTCTTTTCTTTTTAATTAAACTATATACTATGAATATAACTTCAGTCTTCATCTTTTTGTAATTATTTTAACATCTTATTTTTATCGTTTTCAAACAAATGTTTATCAAGAAATAGATATATATGAAAAAAAAAATATTTTACTCATAAACATACTAAACAGATCATATATAACTAGATTAAGATAAAATACATATGCAAATAAGATATAGATGAAAGTTAGACGATCCACATACACCTTCTAACTAGAAGTCAGCTTGATTCCTTCTTTCTAAAAATTGTAAAAAAATAATAATTAATAAGAAAAACAGAATCTAGTAGTCTTGTGATAGATTCTTCAACTTTTAAAACTTAATTATAGATTAATTTCTAAAATAATGCATATAATATAAACTTACAACGTTCAATCTACCATTAAAAGTTAAAACGCACAAACATTGGGAAAAAGAAAAAACGATAAATATAGTGAGAATCCTAGGTTTTACCAATAATGAAAATGTATTTTTAAAGCTATAGAACTGACAATTTCGGCATTATTGCACTAAATAATTGACGTTGATTAATATCGTCGGTGCTTATTAGCTTACACATAGCATAGTACACGACCGTTGCAATGTCTGATATCCAAGATTTCAGTTGAAATATTAAATTTAGGTAAAGATTCCTGCAGGCCCTTGTATTTAAACTTAATAGACCACCGCAGGCTTATGCTCAAACCAAAAGAACATATACATTATATCATATGATGGCCGAAAAAAAAAACAACATTATATCATATTACCAATTCTTAAGTTAGTATTATTATGTAATATTAAGGTTGCCTTGTGTATTAATTATGCTAATCTTTTCTAATGACTGCATTTGAATTGAAAAATAATAAGTTACCCGAGTTTGATATATTCTATCTAGAGAATTATGGACACAAATCTATCAAGGAAGTATTAGATTTTTTTTTCTATTTTTTCCCCCTCGTCCCAATCATACGTTTGGAGCAACCTCGAGTAACTAACTAACCAGGGCGGATCCACCGCGTTAGTCCAATTATTCCACTTTCTTGACATTTTTAGCTTTTATTATTTTTCTTTTAATGGTTGCACTTGATAGGTTTTGTTGTTATGATTTTCTTGATTGGGTTAGATGTTCTATTTTACTTCAAGAGCCTGAAAATAGGCCGATGACATTGTAATTAAATGACATATTTATGGCTAAAAACAAATTGAGCTACTCTCAAGCTATTCGAGCTTGGCTCGCTCCAGACTTAACTCAGCCCAAACTCAATTAGTAAACAAGCTATGTTTGAGTCTAAAGTAAAATCCACTTATCTAAATAGGTCATGCTTGAGTTTTGATTTACGCTTGCAAGTTGATCTTATGAACAAACTTATTTAGACTCATGAATAAGCTCACTTATTTATCAGATTTGTAAATTTTACATGCATGATAATATTATTAACTATACAATTAAAACAACAAAACTAATTTCTATTTAATATTTGGGTATATATATTTATAACAACGCGCGCACACATACACACACACACACACACACACACACACACACACACACACACACACACACATATATATATATGTTAAATTTTAGATTTGAAAAAAAATGCAAAATAAACTATCTAAATGAGTCGAGTTTGAGTTTGAGTTTGTATATAAGCACAAAGAAGATAGTTTGGCTCAATAAAAAGTTTAGCATGGCTCGAGCTTGAACCTATACTTTAGGTTCAATAAAAAGATTGGTTTGAGCTCAAACTCAATAAACTTTAAACGAGTTGAGTTTAAGCCTTTAAAAGCTCAGCTCGGTCCATTTGTAATCCTAAATATATTTTGCATTTGTGAATTCTCCTGATGATTGGATATCTTTTTTCTTGGTTCCTTTGAGAACACTTGAACTCAAAAAAAAAAAAAAGGGTAAATGTAACATTTTTTAAGAGTATTAACTTATTATTTTAATACGTATGTCCTTTTATGGTCTTTTTAGTATGTCCACGCGTATGGTTAGGATTTTCTTCTTATGCATGTATATATATTTTTCTAATGATTATAGGGTATAAGATTATGGGGTTTTTATATTTCATGATTTTTATGTATTTTAATGGGTTTTCATTAATGAAACGGAATAAAGGATATAAATGATCCATCTTCTCAGATATGTTGCATCAATAGATGAATTGAACTAGTTGTTCCACACAATCAATATGATGCATGATCATTAGAAACAACAAAAAATAATCTTGAGAAAAACTCAATATTACTCAATAGAGTTTTGGAAACAATCCCAAGAAAGCCAACAAAGGGAATCAATTGCAATCAATACAAAAGATATTAAACATAGGTAGGCTAGTGCTAATATAACCGTAATGGCCCATATATACTCCCACAAGTCAGGGAAGGACAATAAAGGAACATAAAAGCCTAAACAAATAAAATAGGAAACTAAAAGTAGACTTTGGAAACATAATAAGAAGATGCTCTATACCATGCAGCTGTGTGTTGGGCTGTGTCCTCAACTGACATAACAAACTAAAACTTCTAGATGTTAATACTGGTCAAGATATGGCCATGGGACCTAGGCGAGGTCGTGTGCCAGCCCATGCCACCCTTTGTCTAGATTATTCTCCATAAAGATAATTCTCACGGTCTTACAAGCGGTTGTATCATCAACTATCACCTTAGGTATGGACATGCTATTGATCATGGGACCCTCTATAGCATCAAACGCTTGCTCAGATTCAAACACTGTCTTCTCCATGAGCTTCTTTATCAAACTTGATGAAATTTCATTCAAATCTTGCCGTTCGTTCAAGCTTGAGCTCATCGGATCATGTCCATTAGTAATTTTAGGCTTCTAAGATCATCATGTCAAATTCAAACTTTTTGAAAAAGAATAAGTGGTGAGATATCATTAGATAATTCTAGAACTAAGTCAGCGAATCTAAGTCACTAATTGATAGGGATGATGGTTTAGTTGGACCGATAACTTGATCTAGAGTTAGAGGATTAATGAACTTAGCTTAACAGATCATTATTCATGAGCTAAACATTTATTGATCTTTAGTAGAAGGTGGCAAAATCATTACTTGAGATGTTTTATTGATCTTTATTAGTTGGTTTTATTTCATTATCATCCAATGGTTCTTACTAACACTTCCATCAAAAAAAAAAAAAAAAAAAAAAAAGAAAGGAAGAAAGGGAAAGAATTTAATGGATACTTTGACTAAATTAACCATACTTGACTTTTCATCAGGAATAGACTTAAGATGATATGGCATTTTTTTGGGGGGTGGTGGGGTTGTGTTATGTTGGTTGGCAAGTTAATATTATAATTATCAATATGTATCTACTTGCTACTATAATTATATTGTATCTTATATATTTATGTATAATTTTCGTTAATAATTTTACTGTGATATTTTCTAGAACTTTATAACTATAAAAAAAATTATTCAACAAATAATTAAAGGTATTTAATATATTTCATAAGAGATATATATTGCTTCAAAATTGATGATTAATAAAAAATTATAAAGTTAATACATGAAATCTCAAGTTATATAATTAATGTCATTTAGTAATACTTCAAAATATTTCTAGCATGGAGACTATATTTATTATTTGTGATATACAACTAATGAAAAATAGTTGTTCAGGGGAATTTAGTTAGTTAAAAATAATTTCATGATAAATAACTAATAAAGTAAGTTGCAAGAGGAGTTTTAGAAAAAAAAAATAAAAAATAAAAAAAGAAGCAATTAGAGGAGTTACTTTGACACGGGAATCTATGTTAGAGTTTTTTAGTTAAGCAACTGAAAAAGCAAGTTTCTTACTCTCTCTTTCCTAATTTTATACGTTAAATGTGACATGTGTCGACTAAAATACTTTTAAAAATGGTTAAGTAACTTTTTTCAAGAATTCACCAATAAAGGGAGTTACTAAGAAAGTTGCTTGACACGAGAATCAATTCTTAGCATATTGAGATGGTATGTTAAGTAACTCCTTAAACAACTTTCGAAAAAAAGATACTCTTAGTTATCATGAAAAAGAAAAGTCAAAAAGAAAAAAAGAAAGAGAAAGAGGTATAAGTAATCAATGCATGTTAAAAAAGTAAAACTAAATTTTTAGGATTTATACCCATCACTTCATAAATATAAAACCTTATACTTAATCACTTCACTATAGTTATTTTTATATCATTGTTTGCTTTTGATGACATAAAATAATATATCTATTTTTCTTGTTTATGAAATTTTAAAAAATTAAAATTTTCCAAGTCTGAGGCTAAGCCCTTATCGTCCTCAAATCCATCCCTACTTTATATATATATATATATACACACACACACTCACGTAATACTTTACGAATCCAATATACAAAAAGAAGCCTCGATTTGCATGGTTTTCGAAACAAACTAAATTTCCTAAATGATCTGATTTTGCCTTTTTAGTTTTTAAGACCGTTAAATTGGTATTTAAAATACCATGCCTGATCAACTTAATGGCAATAATTAACAGATCTAGCAATTCTTTCATTAAATTATTTTAAAATTATGGAAATTTAAAGGTGAACACTAAAAATGTTTGAGGACGAAAATTGCCTCCTTTTTTTTTCTTTTTTTACACTAGTAAAACTGTAAATTGGTACGACCAAACCAGATGAATATGCTGTTTCATGTAACGATTTTTCCATAATTTCACATAAGAAGCATTTATTTGCATTGATATGCAACATATATATTGCTGACTGTTTGTTATTCCATGAAAATTCAATTTACAAAATTTGGTATTACAATCAGCTGATAAAGGACGACAAAAAATAAAGTTGTAAATACCACTTTAGAATGATATAATACTAAATACGACACAAATATCATATCAAAATGAAAGTTGATACCCCAAAAGAAATATTTGTATCACATTAAGGTGAAATAATATAATATTAGAACAAAAATATCACATCTGAATGGAAGTTGGTACTCTTAGAAAAGTACTATATTTAGATAAAAATATCATATTGCAATAAAAATATCCCATCTAAATAAAGTTGATACTCCAAAAACCTCCCGTTTGAATAAAATTACTACATTAGGACAAATGATTGAAAATATAATCTCATTTTCGCCACTAATTCCTTTAAAATCTCAATGAATTATTGATAGGCTATGTTGTATTGGCAAGTGGAAAAGATATTGAAATTATCTTTTGTTTGTGATTTAAGTAAATTAGTGTATAAACTTTTAAATTTTGTATTATGTTTGTGCTTCTAGTGTATTCAAAGACATAAAAAAATAAAAGTTTAAATATTTCGATATTAATTTATTCAAATCGTAAAATAAAGAGCTATTTCTCGGGGTAGTAGTTTCCAAAGTTGGTACAACGCCTTAAGAAAAAGGGAAAGAAAATATATTCGAGCGCAATGCACGTGACCGAGTTTGCAGTAATAAATGTTTTTTTTTGGCAAGAGGAAGATGGATGACTTGCAAAATGGTTTTACCACTGTTTTTTTAGTTTTTCACCATAACTATGACTTATTGTTGCATCATTACAATATCAGGTCGTAGTACGACTCAGAACCTCAAAAATGGGCATGAGGTGTCCTATTAGGATTAGATATACAGGTATAAAAAATGTAATCCTTATACATGGTCGTTTTTAATTTTTAATATATTAGAAAGTTAAAACAAAATGATGGAGGTGCAGTACAGGTTGATCGTCGGAGCACACACTTGTGAAATTTTCAATAGAAGGCAGTGGCAGACTCCAGAGGAAGACAGCATGTGAATATTTAGTGGGTCGTGAGTTTCATTCAGTTCATCAGTGTCAGATACTATTTTCTAGGTCCGTTGGGCTGGAGTTGCCAGGTTGATTGATGGGACTTTTCTTTTTAATTTTTGTGTTTCCATATCATTATATTGTTAAAATAAAAGACATCAACTCCATGCGTTTAGTGTTTTTTTCTTTTTTCAATTATAAAAATATAGCATTTTCACTTATATGATATTTGATTTTTAATAAATACATAAATTATATTTTGATATGTTGGCTGTAAAGTGATTCGAGTCTACATGTGCTGCGGGTTGTGATTTTTAATAAATATACAAACAGACGATACACTCATGATACGTATACAAATAAAATAACTAAACATATATAAATTAAATAAATATTATTTGACAGGTTTGAAGAAGACAACCTTAATTAGTCATAGAAATTAGGAAATTAATTATAAATCATATTTATAATTGTATTTTCTACATATAACTTCTCCATATGCAATTATCCAACATGTTAAAATATTAAAAACATTTACACTAAAGGCACCTTCTACATCGGTATATAAAGATACTTAGTTAGACTAAAAACAAAAAAAGACTCTGTCTATTCAACTCCTATTTAATTTTATTCAAACCATATTTAATTTCATGATTTTAGAGATATTAAAAATATTTTAAGCCCATATGCTAAAATAAGAAAAGACTATATCTATTCTTATTCGAACCCTATTTAATTTCATGAGTTCAGGGATACCAAAAATATTTTACGCCTATATGCTAAAAACATTATATTAAAAACATTTGTACTAAAAACATTTACACTAAATACACCAAAGCAAGTGCTTTTACTTTAATAGTATAGATAATTTTTATTTCGTTACTTTGTGTTAATAATATTAGATTGATTTAATCAACCAATAAAAAAAGGCCATATGACTCTAATCTATTATTAACACAAAATGACAAAATAGATGTTATATATATATATCAAAAGTCACTACTCACGGTCATTTACTTGCAAAAGCACAAAACACAAATCAAGTATTTGTTAAAAATAAAACTCAAGGTCACTTGATTGTTAAAATATAAAAATAAAGGTTATATATTTGTTAAAAATTAAAACTCAAATAAATTGAATGTAAATGCACTAAAATACATATTATGTTTTTTTTAATTAGCTTTTTTTTTTTATTATCACGAGTAGGGGATTTAAACATAATACATCTCACTTATGAGTTAAGAAAAATATTACTAGATTATAAAACCATTAGTATAGGGGTGTTCGCAATTCGATTAACCAGTTCATAGCCCTATTATTTGATCTTAACTGTAATGATCGATTTTTTAATAATCCGATTCGGTCTATTATAAATTGTTAACTACCTTAATAGTTAACCATTTTTTTCAATTAATTTTTTTAGTTTTCGATTTTTAACCATTTAATGTAATATTTCAACAAATCAAATTGATAATTTCAACAATTTATTTTCTAGTCTTTATTATAGAGTTTTTCTTTATATTATTATATATTATAATAGCTAAAAGAAGGGGGACAATCAAATTAAGATAAAAGGGGAAAAATGCCTTTAGATGTATCATCATTAACAAAATCAAATCAAATCAATTACTACATTACCTCCCATCAAACAAAAGATAGAACATAATATGCTAATCAAAATCTAAATAACATTAACATATATAAATTATATGTTAATATATATATATTTAAAATAATTGTATATATGTAAATTATATATCAAATATTTATAAATATTAAAACAATTAACCATTACACGTCGATTTTTTGTGGTTACAAACTGAAACAAAAACCGAAAACCAGAAAAAAAAAATAAAATAAAAACCATAATCCTAAACCAAAACCAATGGATCGGTTAATCATATTTTCCCGATTTGTTTTTTAGTTTCAGTTCAGTTTTTTTTTTTCCAATTATAATTACAAAAATCATAACTTATTTTTGAAATAATAATTATAATTTTCATAAAACCCACAACCGCCTCTTTAAATAACCATAAATTCTATGGTCATGTCAATTATCTAACAGTTCACATCATATCCAATCATGTTCAAACCGTTAAAAAGGTTAATATTCAAATTACTATATTTTTTTTAAAGATTAGATAATCAACTGGATGACCTAGTCAATTGAATATTAGAAGCTCCCTAACCATGCATTGTTCCATTTTCTTTTTATTGAAAATCTACATTAGAATTTAAACAAAGAAAATTTGAAAAAAGCACACACTAGTGTATTCTTTCATTGAAACCAAAATTTAGATAGAGCTTTTTCATGATTGAATATTTTAATATTTTATGACAAAAGATTCAATATATTTTTAGATTTTTTTTAGTGTTGAATTTGTATATACAATAACATATGTGTAGCATCTGCTAGTTGTTAAAAACATAACAATACTAGTTATATCAAAGTGACAACAATTCATGCTGAGAAATAAAATAAAGTTATTGATAGTGTGGTGAAAAGATTAAGCGTTATGGATTTTTTTTTTAATGGTGAAAGTAATTTTAATTTTTAAAATGAAAAGGTTATTCTCTTATTTTTCATTTAACTTTATATTAAGGACATTAACTAGCAACATTATGATTCAGGCCCCCAAATATATATATATATATATATATAAACTAGCAACATTTATGAGCTATTAAATAGGTTTAAGTTTTAGTGCCCCATGGAATTTTCATAAGTATAAGTTTCTACGGTTCGTCGATGGATCGTCTCATAATAAATTTAATTGTTAAAATAAATATAATAAATAAAATATTAAATATATTAGTGATTTGATCACGATTGGATATGATGTAATCCGTTGGATGGTGATGGGATCGATCCTATCAAATATTCTTTACAGTTGAAACAGTCGATTAGAATATTATTAAAAAGAAATATGCTGTACAGCCTGGTATGTAACAGACCCACTTAGGGAGAAAAATCATTACTCCCCCAAACACTAATGAGCCAATCGTCTGTGACCTAATCATAACCAAATTGCACTCCTATGATATACTTAAATGCCAATTAATTCAGCCACCGTCTCCTTCTCACTCTTTCTAATAATAATAATAATAATAATAATAATAATAATAATAAAATATCTATTAAATTAAGATAAAACTTTATTTACTGGACTCTGTGCACTGACAACTTTTATAATGGAGTGATGTGGATATTAGTTTCAAACTTTAGTCGAATCTCTATTTGATTGTGTACTACACAACATATATACATATAAATGTTGAATAGTTACCAATAATATTTTATCATATTATATAAAAAATAAGTAATTTATCATTTATGTTCTATATAGGTTTAATGTTACGAATGATACTTGAATTTAAATAAAATATAATAATTATGTATCTAAACTATAAAATTGATCAATTTAATACTTAAAAAAAAATTTATGTACTAAATTGATCAATTTCAAAGTTAAAGTATCAAATTGATCAAATTCAAAATTTAAGTAGCTAATTATATATTTTACCAATATTCATATATTAAATATGACATTTATCTTTTTATATAGATTATTATATGTTAATATATAATTGATATTTATATATTAATATATTTATTACATAGCATGTAATACTCATGAAACCTTTCCACTCACCACACTTTAATGTATAATAATATATATATATTTTTTTTGGAAAATAACATTATTGTATTAGGAGTCATTCTAAGATTACTTACCTACTGTATCTTTGGATGCAAATTAATCTTCCTATCCTCCTTCTCTCTCTCTCCCCTCCCCATTCCTTCAATAACCATTCAAGCCTTTTATTACAGAAACAGCCAAATTTTCATATAAAGCATCTCTAACTCTCTCTCTCTCTCTCTCTCTCTCTCTCGCCCCCATGCTAATTCCCTTGAGCCACTAGTTCTCTCCCTATCTTGTTATCCAAAACTATCCCTATCTCAATTTTGCAAATATGAAAAGAATAGACCTTTTCTGCAAATCCCAAGCTTCAACAGCTATCTGCCACAGCATGGATCAACATCATCAACAACAACCACCACCACCACCCTCTATTCAACCTGGAGGCCGAGCCATCGACCGCCACAACCCGATAATCCGCGACGGGATAAGGCGAACCCCTTGCTCTTCCAATTCTAATCTCCCCATCAACCCCATTCCCTACCACCAACTCCACAATCAAAACAAAACAAGAAACGATACTAACCCAGATAAGGGTGAGCAAAAAATCGAACCAAATAATACTAGCAACGAAAAGGCCGTCGTTGCTGGCACAAATAATACTAGTACTGGGAGGAACTCCTTTTTTTTAAGTCAAAAAGATATATTACTACTTCCTTTACTAGATCATCATCATAAAGGAGCAAAAGAGGAAGTTGGAGCTACCAAGTTGAGCGATAACGTCGAAAGGATTGCGGATATTATAGTGAGGAAGAGCAGTGCAAAACGGAATGAGTTTAATAACGTTACTCCTCAGGTTTCTTCTAGATATTTGTTGGGTGATGTTAAGGTTGTGGAAGGATTATCTGATGATAATTATGCGAAGGACCATGTTGTCTCGTTGGGACAAAAACGTGGGACGAAGAAAGATGATGATAATGATGCTTTAGGATCATCCTGCCTTAACGAACCTCCCTCTAAGCCCCTTCTTGCCAGGTTTGTCCTCTCTCTTTCTCTCTATAATCTCTCCCTACAGACATTTATTAATTTGTGACGGTCTATGGCTTCTGCGAAAGGGGGCGCCCTCCTCCCCTCTTAGGAGTGCAGCAGTGTCTAGCGCCGTGGTTCCGCCATTGTTTCCTAACTGATCTCACAAGATGAATTAGCAATATGGCAAGATTGGATTGTTTCATTTTTGGGATCTTGGTTTGGAAAATGACAACTGGGATGTATGCTGCTTCTGAGGATAAGGTTTCAATAGTATTAATAGCCAATTAAATTTATTAGTATGTATGGAAATCGATAAAATTTTGATCTTCTTGTCACTATTTGCCAAAGTGTTATTAATAATTATCTATCACTTATCCGGGATTAATAATGTGTTATTGTAATGAGCGTTGTTTGTCCTGCAGTGGAAGCTACTGGTGAGTTGGTTTATAAAGTCATATCAAACTCTCTTTTCTTGCTTTTGTTACTGTGTCATTGTAATTATTGTCAAATGATAACAGTAATCGTGCTCATATCACAATTCAGTTTCTTTATGATGTCTCTTCTGTACTTTTCCCTTTTGTCATGCCCAAAACTACATTGGCCTTATTCCTGTACCATGCCATATTAGATCATCAGAACATTATTATTCACCAAAAATAAAAAATAAAATAAATAAAAAATAAAAAATTCAAAAGAAAAAAGGGATACAAAGCTAGCATTTAGGTTCTGAGGTTTCTTTGCTTTTCTTGTTTTTTTTTTATTGTTTTTTAAATTGTAAGAATTGAAATTCATTATTTACTTAAAAGTATTCTGTACTATAATGTTTTCAGTATATCATGTTTCATGCTATGTAAATGTTCTGTTTTTAGGTTGTTGTGTTGAGGGTCTCTCTGCATTGCAAGGGCTGTGAAGGAAAATTGAGGAAGCACCTATCCAGAATGGAAGGTATACACCTACTTCCTAGCTCTTAGTAATTTAAAATTATCTTGTTTTTGACACCTTCTTTTGGGTAATTTATCAGGATGAATCACGAAAAAAAAAAAAAAAAAAAAACATTCTGAATTGCATCTATACAGTAAACAGCAATGCAAATTGGCGTTTCCTTTTTTCTGCATACTCAATTTTCCATTTCAAATATATTCTTGTCAAAAACATTTAAGCATATAGATAAGGTGGAGAATTTGGGATGAGAAATATCTATTTTGCCTTTACTACCATTAATTTTGGCTCTTGAAAAAAGAAAAGAAAAGAAAAAAGAGAGAGAGAATGAAAAACCTCCCATTTTCTCACAAAAAGAGCATCAAATAAACAAAATATGTGATGAATTTTATCTTCTTCTTAGTATAAAACATGCCAAACCCATGATGATGTGTGTCTTTAGACTTTAAAGTTGATTTGACATAAAGTTAAAATTTGCTGACCCTTATATAACAGTGGTATCAACATGCTAATTTTTTAATAGAATAATTCAAGACTGATGTTCCTAAATCATCAGAAGCTCACATTCACTAGGATTTAATAGTTAAATCAACAGCTTATGAAGGTAAATTTAATACTAGCCTTAAAATGGACTTGGACAAAGAAACATGTCATGATACCTTTAAAAATTCCTAACAATTTTTGCAGGGTGTCATCTTTCAACATAGACTTTGCATCGAAGAAGGTGACAATTGTGGGAGACATAACCCCATCAGGTGCGCTAGAAAGCATCTCCAAAGTGAAAAATGCTCAGTATTGGCCATCCATCCCAGCACCATTTGGAACTACACTTGACTCACATGCTAATTTGCTAAACGTGGTGGCTACTTAATTTTACTAAAAATGGCCCTATATGCTCATACTTTTATTGTAAATGTAGGTCCTAGACTAGACATCTAGCATGTTAGTTTTCAGTTTTCATTTTTTATGTGATTCTTGACTAGGTGTGGTGTGACGTTTATTGTTTGTCTTAGGATTTGTTTGGAGTTGTGCTTTTTGTTTTATCCCTAGATCCTTGTATTCATGGACCATACATTTTGGACATTAGATTTGCAGGATCTATGTAAAAATAAGACACGGATTCTAATAATCTAAAGATTCAAAATTCAAATGAAATATGGACCGGAGAGATTTAGAGATCCAAAATGCTTACTCCATGATAGATTAGGCTTGGATAAGAATTTTCCCGTATGTAGGGATGGAGAGGGTTATGGAAATTTCAATAATAATAAAGATGGAGCTTCCAGGATTTTGACAGAATATTAGTGCCATGCCTTCGGACTTCCCAATAACACATCTCTTCGTATTTGTCACATAATATTCCCTGCTAAATCGTTTTGTTCTTGGAAATAGTAAAGTACCTTATCAACGGCTCAAGGCCAGAGAGAGAGAGAGAGAGACTTTTGATTGCTTTTAAGATTGTCGATCGAATTTCGAAATGGAGGGAATAATATTAACATGGTAACTTAAATAACTGTTTATTATCCCTTTTCTTCTTTTAATAGTTGTATGGTGGGATGCAAGTTTCGAAGTTATAATTTTAAAGTTAGAGGATATTTAGTGGATATTTTACTTTATAAGTGCTGTAGCAATAAGAGTTACGCGCTTTATTGGAGTGTTTCAATTTCGTAGTACTTATCATTTTTCGAGTTGGATCAACAACCACCACATTTGGATCGGAGCCCATGATTAAATTGTCTTTTTTTTTTTTTTTTTTGGGACATTCTAATGTTCCAAGTATCCCTTCAAATTGAATATCTCTGTTTGGATTATTTGATTTTCTTCTATATTTATCTATATCTCATTATATATTCATATTTGATTGATTGTTTTATCTGTTTGAATAAAAATGTTTTATTTTTTTCTATATATATTTTTTAACAAATATTTATTTAAAAACAACAAAAAGTAAAATAAAACAAACGAACCCTTATTGGCTGATCAAGCAAAAATAATTTTATTGTATTTTCTTACATGCATTTTCTTATTTAGGCAGGGTTTCCTTGTCCTACTTAGCTTGGCAAAGTATTTTTCCATTCACTTGACATGAATAGCTATTCATTCCTTTTTCGTTTGACGTAAAGTTGATATTATGTATTTACTTCAAAGGAATGACAATTCATAATGAATTGCTATTACGTAAAATGATGAATAGTAATTCATGTCTCCATCCTTTGAATTGCCATTCAACGGTCTATTTTTTAACTTTCTCATAAATATCCTTGTCTTGAAAATAATACCTATACAATTATCCTTTGATTGTAATAAATACATGGGACATTATATATATTTTACTTTTTACTATAATAATTACTTGTTTTACTTTTAACACCAAGTGAACATTGTAATTGAAATAGCCATAATTTTAATATATTAATGCATGCTAGATTTGATAATTATATGTGTGTATGTGTTTGAGTGAATTAGTGTATTTGTATTGTAAATGTGATATAATATATGTGAATAGATAATAAGCTAGAGTAATATATTTAGCATGATAGTCTAGTTATGTTATTAATTATTATGTTAATGCAAGTGGTTGTTGTAGTAACTAATGTTTGATGAATTAAGTGTATTTTGAGCTAAGTTTATAATCTTTAAGCTTAGCAGATTTTTGGCCCAATATAAGCCCATTTTCTTAGACTCAACACACCAAAAATCCTTCCCCAACCTTATATATATATATATATATATATTGAGGTAAGTTTATATGATGTTTAAGATGTCTTATTTTCCTCTTAATTCATGAAATATGCATGTGTAGTATAATACAAATAGTTGATGTGCTAAATTCTTGTTGAGATGTTGTAGAGTAGTTAGGAAACTTTAGAATGCTTGACATGTTATAGATAAGTTGTAGTGGGCTCTCATGTAGTTTGGAATGAGTTGGAAGAGGTAAAATGTAAAAATTTTTGTGTTTGGAAAACAAAGGGAATCTGCAATGCGAATTGCAGTGTACGCCGCCTCATACGCCGCCAATGTATATGCTGGCGTTAAAGTTTTTAGTTCTGATCTTTTGGAAATTTTCTTAAACGCCGCCATCGTTAAAGTCAAAATTTGCCAGCATTAGAACCCTAATTTCTGACCTTTCGAAATTTTTCTTAAACGCCGCCGGCGTTGACGTTGACATTACCGACGTAAAAACTCCAAGTTTGTATAGAATGCATCCTTCTTAATGCCGCCTTATACACCGCTGGCGTATGATCCTACACCGCCGGTGTTAAGGTTTGCATTGCCAACGTTAATGGCTGGCGTGAACTTGTAAATTTCAAGTTTTTTTAACTTCTTCCAACATCTTCCGATGCATGATATAAGACTTTTTAATCAAAGATTTGCCTTGTATGATGTTGTATATAGGTTATGTGATGACTTTGGATTGTTTTTACATAGGGTTCAATAATTTTCCTAAGTTTTAATCTAGTGAATATAAGCTTGACTTAGGATGGTAATGTGATATAGTTGATTTATGTGAAACAGAGATAGATACTCAGTTGGAGATTCCCGTCAATTCCCAAATCAAACCAAGTACACAATACTTTGATTGATTGTTGCTTAGGATAGGCATATACCAAATTGACTTTAATCGAATATTAATAAGAGATTGAAATTGGTTGTGCTTTACGTCGTTGAATTTGGAACCGAGGAGTGACAATCTTGTCATGATGCAATGGTATGGCAGTTTAAGCACTTAGCCCAATCCTTTGTCATGATGCAATGACTCAATTCCATGATGTAATGATTCACCATGATGCAATGGTGGTTTCTTTTATTGGCTAAGTAGCTAGCTAATAAGGTTAACTGTATCGGTATATTCTCTACTTAGTTTCGAAAGGATATAATATGTTTTAGTTCACTGGTATGGGACTGTTGAACTAATTGATGTTATAGACTGGGATAAGTGGAGTATATAAAGGAGTGTGAATCCTAAATGATGCCATTATATTCTTTATCGGTTAAATATAGGAGATATAGATATTCAGTCCATTTATATCAACTCCCTGAGCAGTTGCTGTTACTCAAGACTCCTAGAATTCCCAAGCTTGAATCGGACTTGGAATACTCCAGTGTTGTTCTATTCATTTAACTATAAGATAATGAAGTTGTGGTGATTTATTGCATTGCATTTAGTTAAGTGAGCATTGCATATGTATTTATTTGCACTATTGTGTACTAAGCCTTTGGCTCATGCTGCTATCTTGCAGGTGACTTTGATGACGAGCCCTATGACGATATGGGTTATGGAACTGACTAGGAAGATTCTATGGATGACTAGGAGAGAGAGGCCTAGTATATGCTTAGGATTCCTTCTGATGTAAAATTTTGTGAAGTGTTTAGGCTTATTTGTTAAGCCTTAGAATGTATTTTGAGTTGGATTATATTTGTAATATAGTTAGGTTGTAAGTAAGATTTCTATGTTTATATGATCATTGGGAAGTTGTAATGTATAAATATATGATGTATGACTTGTATATAGTTAATGACCCACTACTTATGTAGTGAAATATTTTTAATTCAAATCAAGTGAACGTATGTCTGTTTAAATAGGTTAATCATTACAACATCTCTTTTAAGACGACCTTACGTATAATGCTTGATATTGTTCCTAATATTGGGTATTATACGTGGTCGGGAGATTTAGCACACTTAATAATTGGTTAAGTAGGCCGGTTCTTACAGTTGTATCGAGCTTTAGTTTTATGACTGTTATTTAAATGAGATTGCTAAATATGATTTGACTTTAAGTGTAGTGTGATTTGCTTGGAATAAACTAAATTGACTTGAGTGATATGATTGTTTCAATTATTACCTTGATTGTTTGCTTGATTATTGATTGAATGAAATTTCATTAGGATTGCATATTTAATAAAGGCCATGCATATATTATATGTTGATCACAGATGGATAGAACTCGAAGATAGACTAACCAACAGTCGGAAAGAGAGGACATGCCACCTCCTCCATTATCATCAACTGCTCAAGATTCTATTTCATCATCTATTCCAGCTTCTACTACTACTCCATCTCCTACTTCTGCTTCTACAACTCAAGCTCTACAACCACCTCTGATGCCCCAAATGCCTTCTTTTCCACCAATGCCACCAATGCCAGAGATGACATAGAAGCCAATGGGAAATCCGAATTCTATGTGTGCGATATTCAGAGATATGTTTGCTATGATGCAACAGTATCAACAAATGATGTGCCAACACCAGCAACAGTTTATGTAGCAACATACTCCTCAAGCGATGGGATATGGAGAAAATGTGCAAGGCAATGAGAGAAATGACCAAGTTAAGTTACATGATTTTGTCAAGATTATACAACCAAGTTCAAAAATTCATACGAGAAAATCAAGGTATTTCTACATTTGCATTTATGTCATTCATTTGAATTATCTGTAATTATGTCATTTATTTGCATTTATTAATTTTCTATTTATGTGCTCATGTAATAAGTGTGTATTCTAACAATATCAATAAGAACAGTGAGCAATAATTCTACAATTTCTTTTTTTTTTTTTTAATTCTTTATGGTATCAAAACTAAGGTTTGCTCCTCAATTTTTTTTAATCCACGTTATTAAATCTTTAAGCCTCTCATTCCTCTAATTCCAATGGCCAATAAGAATACCAAAAAACATATTCCCACTAACACTTGAGACACTCATCCTTTTGCTCGACCATTCCTTGGTCATGATCAGTGGTGCAGTACTCAAGGTCATGTAGTCTCCCACTGTCCCCTTTTTAGACGATGGTTTCCATGTGTGCAACCTCCTCCTCGTCTTGGCAATCCATCATAATTTTAACCACTGTCTCTCTGTAAGCTCAAGCAAATGATGTAACCACCCGTCCCCCAAAAACCACATGGCTACTTGACAGTGGAGCCTCACATCATGTCACCACTGAACTAAGCAATCTCACTTTCCACAATCCTTACGATGGCACCGATGAAATTATGATCGGCAATGGCTTTAGATTCCTAATATCCTACATTGGTTCCACCCTTCTTAATACTCCCTCTCACTCCTTTACC
Organism: Combretum micranthum; assembly: GCA_024138025.1. Lineage (NCBI taxonomy): Eukaryota > Viridiplantae > Streptophyta > Magnoliopsida > Myrtales > Combretaceae > Combretum > Combretum micranthum. The sequence goes on along the minus strand of JAMXBD010003177.1, from coordinate 94,900 downwards.
TTATCTAATGTTTTATGAGTTCTTAACATGAAACATAATCTTATCTCTATTTCCCAATTTTGCAAATCTAACAATACTTCCATTGAGTTTTCACCCTCTTCTTTTCATGTAAAGGATCTTCGCATGGGGGCAATCCTTTTGCAAGGTTAAACTAAGGATGGTGTATACGAATGGCTGCCCTTAGCTACTCAGTCTCCTTTAATAGCATTCTCTAGTATCAAGACCACTTTATCTAAATGGCATCATAGACTAGGACATCCCTCTTTATCAATTTTCAAACATATTGTGTCTTCCTTTAATTTAGATTTCTTTCGTCCCTCTAATTTCAACTTCAATTGTAATTCATGGTAATGCAACAAAAGTCATAAATTACCTTTTTCTAATTCTACTCTCTCTATCCCTTCTCCTCTTAAAGTTATATTTACTGATATATGGACATCACCAGTCTAGTCCATTGATAATTTAAATACTATGTCATCCTTGTCAACCATTTTACCAAATATATCTAGCTTTATCCCTTTAAACGCAAATCTGACATGCATGAAGTCTTTGTGCACTTCAAGGCCCTAGTAGAAAAATGTTTTAATCGTCCAATCATAACACTCTACTCTGACAATTGGGGTGAGGGAATATCAAGATCTTTTTTCATTCTCAACAATCAATGGGATCTCACATCTTACCTCTCCACCTCACACTCTTAAAGACGATGGAAACTCTAAACACCATCATCGCCACATTGTAGAAATGGTACTTTCTCTCATTATCCATGTATCCATGCCTCTATCATTTAGCCTTTTACCTTTCTTACTGCTTTCTACTTCATCAATCATCTCTCTACACCAACTTTAAAACCATCTCTTACCATATCTTAAACTCTTTGGCACATCCCCCAACTACTCCAAACTTTGAAGCTTTTGATGTCTTTGCTATCCTTGGCTTCACCTATACACATCCCACAAACTCGAGTCTCGTTTCTCTCCTTGCATCTTTGTTGGGTATTCTCTTACGCAAAGTGCCTATCTATGTCTTGACCCATGTACAACCCATCTATACACTTCTTGTCATGTTCATTTTGTTGAGTCTATTTTTCTCTTTGCCACATCTCACACCTCTCTTCCTTATGCTGCTTCATCTATAATCATTGAGTGGTGCTTTATGACTTAACTAATCTTGACCAGACCATCCTTGACTACCGATACTACCTCTCCACCAAATATACCTGCTCCTATCGCCCCCCATCAACTCCAAGAGCCAACTCCAAATAATGTCGCCCACGTCACCTCTAGACCAGAGCCTGATAGCCACTCTATTGAAATTGAGCATGACCATGTTAGTAACCCATCACCCTTACCTACTCAAACTGATCTTAATCAACCACCTGATCTCTCAACCTTACATCATGCCATAGTCACTCATTCCAAACACAACATCTATAAACCAATCCAAAAACTTAACCTTACTGCCCAACTCCACCAACCTGCCCTTGATCCCACCATTGTTACCCAAGCCCTCAAGGATCTTAAGTGGCGACAATATATGTTTGAAGAGTTTGATGCTTTACTTCGTAATGGGACATGGGAACTAGTGTCATCTCATCCTACTCAAAACTTGGTTGGTTGTAAGTGGATCTTTCACTCTTAATATATACCTAATGGCTCTATTGACAATTATAAAGCCCGATTGGTTGCTAAAGGCTTCCACTAATACCTTGGAGTTAACTACTCTGAAACCTACAATCCAATCATCAGACCCTCTACTATTCGTCTTGTTTCTAGCTTTGCGGTTAACTACACAACTTGATGTCAGCAATGCCTTCTTTCAGGGCACTCTCATTAAGGATGTGTTTATGTCTTAACCTCTAGGCTTTATTGATTGTGACCATCCTCATCATGTCTGCAAGCTATGCAAGGTTATCTATGGCCTCAAACAAGCTCCCCATGCTTGGTATTATGAGTTGTGTCAATTTCTTCTCCAATTTATCTTCACCAATTCTGTTGCTGACACCTCCTTGTTCATCTTCAACAACCGTTGTACCATCCTTTATCTTCCAGTCTATGTCGTTGATATCATTATCACTGCAAATAATGATGAAGTTATACAGAACTTTATTTAACAAATTTCTCAAAGCTTGTCTCTCAAAGACCTTGGCCCTCTAACATACTTCCCTAGAGTATAAGTCACATCTCACAACAATGGTCTTTTCCTAAGTCAATATAAGTAGATTGCTGATCTCCTTAACACAACTCACATGACTAAAGCCAAGCCTGCTCCCACAGCACTAGCAACTAGCCCAATTCTTACTTTACAATCAGGGACTCCTCTATCTAATCCGATAAAATATCAAAAATTTGTTGGAAGTATCCAGTATCTCTCCCTTACCTGACCAGATGTTGCTTATACAGTGAACAAACTCTCACAGTTTCTTCATCAATCGACCTATGACCACTGGAATGCGGTCAAGTGCCTATTGAGGTATCTCCGTGGCACCTTAGATCACAACATCACACTTCGTCAAACCTCCCTACTAGCTCTTCATGCCTTTTGAAATGCTGATTGGGCAGGTAACAAAGATGATTTCACCTCCACTAGTGCATACATGGTCTATTTGGGTCATAATACTATTTCTTGGAGCTTCAAGAAATAACGTGATTGTGATTCACTCTTCTACTACAGCTGAATATTGATCAGTAGCCTCCACTACCATGGATTTTCGATGGATTTTCTCTCTCCTCACAAAATAGGGTGTCACACTTCCCCAACAGACAGTTATTTATTGTGACAATGTTGGTGCAACAAATCTCTATTCCAATCTAGTCTTCCGTTCGCACATGAAACATGTTGCTCTTGACTATCACTTTATCCAAGAACAAGTTCAAAATGGTGCGCTACGAGTATCATACGTCTCTACAGCTGATCAACTCGCCAACGCTATTACCAAACCTCTTGCTTGTCCTTAATTTGACTCTCTTTAAGGCCAAGATTAAACTTGCTCCATAGCCATCCATCTTGTAGGGATATGATAAGGATATATAACCAAGTTGAAAAAGTCAAAAAAGAAAATCAAGGGATTTTAATTATGTCATTTATTTGCATTTATTAGTTTCTTATTTCTGTGCTCATAATCAATATATATTCTAACCATAGGAATGATAACAATAGCCTATTCTACAATTTATCTTTTCTTAAAATTCTTTATAAGTTGGCCTTAGTAAAGTATATGTTGACGCACTTAAACCTGCTTGACCTATTTAACTCGGTTCAATCAGAACTGGCCATAAAAGCAAGTCAATCCATCCATTTGGCACGGATTTACATCAACTTGGTCAACCCGCGTAGTCGGACTGTGTCAAACTTGCCATAATAAATAAATAAATTTGCTAGAATTTTAAATATATATTCGTACTATATTATATATTTATAAAATATAATTATTATATTATATTTTCTTCTCTTTTTAAGATATATACTTTATATAGATTTACTAGCTAATTGATGGATTTAATCCAAATGTAGATTTGATTGAGTAATATCATATATATTTATCTTTTATAATTAAAGTGTGCCTTATATTTTTATTTTTTATTAACCTTATTCGGCTCTAATAACTCTATATCTATTTCAAATTCAAAGTTCATTTTTTTAATTGAATTATCCCATCATTTTTTTCAAGCTTACGTATAACAACTTAAAATATGTATTGTTAAATATTACATGTCATAAGGTATCAACGTAATGTTTCGTATGATTAGAAAAGAGAAATCCATATTTGCTTTAGTGAATCAAATCTTGTATCCTTATCAAATCATCAACAACACCTTTAATAACAATGCCACATAGACCTGCCACATGGCAATGACATGAATCAAAATAATAACAAAAAATAACTCATGCTCGGACGTGTCAAATGCAAAATGACAGAAAGAGGGGAGAGAGAGAGAGAAGTTCTGTATATTAAAAACAACAAATTCACGGCGTTCAAAGTCCTGTTGTTGGATTTATGAAGGGACCAGTGCACTTTCACATAGTAAAAACAAATGATAACAAATTTTCATCTTCTCATGTTACCCAGTATGGACATCAAATTTTAAAATATATATAACAATAAAAATGGTATCTTTAGTGGCACAATTAAGAACACCACTGGATAAGAATGATTGCAAATATGAACATTGGAATTTCATCATCCTTTACACAAATCACAACATACACAATCACGAAAATGAAAACAAATACTAAAAATAATTTAAAAGAAAAAAAAAAAAAAAAGAACTCAAGAACCTATTGCTGCATGCGCTGCACGCATTGAAATTGGGTTTATTTAGGGTTTTCTATGGAACATGGGTTTGACTTTGCATGTATTTTGCGATTTAGGGTTTCATGTGGGAGGATTTGGGTGTTTTGACAGTGAAAGTGGATTTAAGGATTCTATGTTACTTTTGTTGATTTAGTGGCGGGCGTGTTATTTCAAGACTTTTTGTTTTGGATTAAGGAGTGTTTATTAATTGAGCTTTTTTACTTTTCTTAATTTTGCATCGGATTCTACCTTTTTTCGGTTTTTTTGTTTAATTCTCTCATTCTTTAATGGGCTGATCGCTTTTTAATAAAATAATATTTAAATTGAATTTTAGAATCCATGTGGCACCTAATGAAGAAATATTCACGATTGTACTAATAATCTATTAAGGATATCTAATTTAACTTACTAAATCAAACATTCATTCTCTTTTAACAAGTTTAACCACTTGAAACAATGATAGCCCAAATTAACCCAATATTATTACTGTGACATAATTTTCTCCTTCTATTTCACTCTTACTAAATTCTCCGTGAAACGCAATGCACCCTACAAGTCCTCAAGTCTTGGGGTATGATCCATACCAATAGGTCCAATACGTAGATCCACCAGGTCCGGTCACGGTCCATACCCATTTCCACAAAAGCGCATTCTCTCATTAAGCCATATCACGATAGCGATCATACAATTGCTCACTTTTGACACTTCTAGTTTTCGCTCTTCATTGCAACCCCCAGCGTATTCACCAGAATTTCAACTCTAAGCAATCCATGCCATATATGGAAGCCAAACCCACCGCAGCAACCTAGTTGGAACCCAACAGGTTTGCAAAACTCAAATGAATGCCTTCAACCTTTACTCCCATGCATCTTAATATTTCTAAGGGTCTATTTGTATCATCATATTCTAATCATTTTAGCATCATATTTTTATCATTTTCAAACAAATCTCGCAAACGAACATATACTGATGAAAAACTAATAGTTTTACTCATAAACATGCTAAATAAATACAATACAGATATGATACAAAAAAGTTATAAATACAGATCTGATAAAGATACGATATAGATAAAAAACAAATAATCCAAATAGACCCTAAATCCCAAGTGTCTCCTTGTAATACCATGTTCCACTCGGTTACACATGCAAGTAGAAGAAGCACACAAGTAGAATCCTCAAGAAAAAGCCACCTCCCTGGCATGTTTTGGAAGAATAAAAAGCATTTGTTAGAACTATACTAGGAGAAACTGCAGGAAAACCATGGCTCAGCTTTGAGTCGACCTCATTAGTCAGTTTTTCTTTGATATAAAAGGAAACGGACGACAACAATTAAGACATGAATTACAACACTTGTACACAAGATAATATAAACATATTCCTACAAAATTTATATTGACATTTCCGGAGGAAACGCTGGACAAAACAATAAAAAAAAATGACCAAAATTCAACAGAGGGGCTAGAGATATCCTTTTGTATAACAATTTGCCAAGTTACAGATATGCAGCTTACGCTATACATACTCCTTTGCCGACTTGCTTATTTGAAACCTTTTCCCTCATCTTCATTCAAGATCCGATTCCGAAAATCAGAAACCATGCGAGGTAAGCCTTCCTTCAATGAAATTTTAGGTTCCCAGTTGAGATATTTCTTTGCTTTGCTGATATCTGGTTTTCTCTTGTGAGGATCATCAGCTGTATTTGGTCGAAATTCTATTTTGGCACTTGGATCAATGGTCTTCTTCACAACCTGAACAAATGACAGACAATGGAGATGACAAACCCATAGTAAACAACAGCAGAGCAGGCAACAAGGACGTTCACGTAAGGCTGCACTTATGCAAAATAGTTTTCAGAAAATATATCATTAATGGAAAAATATTTTTCAGTGGAAGGAAAGGTTGAAAATGACTTCCTTTTAGAAGTGGTTTCGTTTCTTAATGATTTTATCACTTAAAAGTATGGATATCAACCTCCATCATTGCCACAATTTTTGAAAAGGCCAGCTGCCACCAATTAGGATCACTCATGATTCGATTATTATAGACACCGATTTCAATGTGAACATCGACATATTAAAGGGAATTAAATAAAATAAGAAATTTAGCAAAACGAAGGTACTATAAATATTAAAAGAAATCCCTAGATCCTTTGATAATAACTGCAACAAACAAGCTTAGAAAAGTCCAAACCTCTGCAAGTTCAAGCATGGTGAATTCTCCTGGGTTCCCCAAATTGAAAGGCCCCACATGCTCACCTTCCATCAGCGCCACTAGCCCATCAACCTGTTAGTGAGTAATGAGTTATTTTTTCTTCTCATGTTACTGCCTATATTTCATTGTTTTAAGTCAATTTAGAATTCACCAAGAATTCAAAGATTGAAAAGAGATACTTGAGATGAATGACTAATAGATCTATTTATTATGATATATTAGATGGAGATGATAGAGACTGTATTCTACCCATATAAGTAATTAAATATACAGGGAAAGATCAATTATACCAAGTCAGAGACATATTGGAAGCTTCGTGTCTGCTTTCCATCGCCATAAACTGTTAATGGTTGTTTTCGAATTGCCTATGTACACAGATAGATTGGATGAGCAATGACCATTAAAGGGAAACACACTAGTAAAATCTCAAGTATTCATTCAATCATTAGAATATTCTAATACAGCATCAAAAGTTTAACGGCATACACCTGAGCAACAAAGTTGCTGACAACACGCCCATCATCTAAACACATGCGAGGCCCGTATGTGTTGAAGATACGAGCAATACGTACCTGCAAGCAAGATGCCCCATTGATTTCAAAGATATTAAAGGAAACTATTGCTTTCTCATACTACTAATTGTGGTAGTACTCTTGTCAGCACAAGCAAAACATCTCTGACAGCTATTTAAGAATTGTTCACAATAGCTAACCTAGTGTGGATCATAAACTTACATGATGAGAAAGTGATTGGATATAAACCATTAAAAAGACATTTTTCTACATTCCTTCACACACAAACAGCGCAAATACTCATCCCAATATATCTGAAAGCATATAAGGTAGAAGATGTAAAAGTATAGACATAAAAAAAGGGTCAATAAGTAAAACAATTCCTTTCACTTTCTAGCAGACTCTGGAAATGAGTGGATTATACTGTTTTCTAAAAGAACTCGATGGGATATTTGGATAGATATTTCAATTATAGATATGTTGATATTGACTCATGCTAGAAAACCCCAAGGCATTGCCTAATAGTCAAGAACCATGAATTCTCACGACAAACTAGAGTTTTTGGTTCAAATCCTATGACACTCCTTTGAACCTACATAGAGGAAGACTTATCTAGTGATGGCTTATGGTGCTGAAAGCAGTTAGCCCAATCATGCTCATGCCCTCCATTAACCAAAAGAAGGTTTCAGAAGATGGACATGTTGCGGTCGATCCTTGTCTAAATTGTGTCTCTACCATTCAAGTTGCATTATCTTGGTCATTTTTTGATCAGTCGTTAGTAGTTATTTTCAACATAAAAGCATACACATCTAAATTGCCTTTTACCCTTTCTGAAAACAAGCAATTACTACGCTTTCAATTTTAAACTAGTATTTTCTTGAAAGAAAGGATTGAACGTCTCCTATATTCAAAGAGTCATAACAAACAGCATCCAAGGCAGCCATCTGGTGAAGAGACTGCAAAGTTGCAAGAAAAGAATGTTTCAGAACACTAGCTTATAACTGAAGGTTGTCTGAACAATTTTTTGTTAAGACAATCCTTTGAGAGAGAAAGAGAGAGATAAGTGCTGCTAATGTGACAGCATCTATCTAGGGTACGAGATATTGTAGGGACTTTTATCAAGGAAGGACTATTTAAATGCAGAATTTCAGGATTAATTTGAGTAAACATGTCAAAGTAAACAAAAGGATAATGTGTTAATTCCCATAAAGAAAGGGAAATAACTTATAAGATACGATGAAATTTTCAAGCTTGTGTAATTTTGCCCTACGATCGGATTTCATTTTGCCACTGCAATCAGATAAACTAATCGCAGAAAATAAATTAACCAAAGCATAATGTTCCATCTAGATCAGAAATAACTAGTTTCAGCCAAGATAAGAAGAAAAATTATATTTTTGATAATTATCTTAAATCACACACAAAAACATCACTATCAGCAACAGACCATCTTTCATAGTTCCTACCTACCCCAATCAACATTAACCACAAACTTTTGCTAATCCTGTGATATGCAACATGTAACAACATTTACTTGCACTGACAAAAATAACTTTGTGGGTAAAAATAGCTTTTACCACAAATATTTTTCAACACTAAGCACTCTACTTGCTGATGCATCTGCCACCTAATGCAAACAAGGCTTTGAGTTTGTTGTATTAAGCACTCTATTGATAAAATGAGACAAGCAATTGAAACTACAGGGCCTTCATGCGAGGATACAAAGACAGAGAAAAAGATGCTAGAAAGTAGCTATGATGGATTCATAAAAGGCAATGCATTTATCAATTGAAAATATTGCAGGCAATCTCCAAACAACTGACCTCAACACTGGCACCTCGATGATAATCCATAGCCAACGTTTCAGCTGTTCTTTTTCCTTCATCATAACAGCTCCTCACGCCTAAACAACCACAATTCCAAAGTAGATTATGCTAAAGCAGCCAACAAATCTACAAACATCAAAAAGAGATCATGTGGTATATACCAATGGGATTCACATGTCCCCAGTAAGTTTCCTTCTGCGGATGCTCAAGTGGATCTCCATAGACCTCGCTTGTACTTGTTATCAAAAACCTTGCCCCAATTCTCTTAGCCAAACCCAGCATATTCAAAGTGCCCATCACATTAGTCTTGTAAAATAAAAGTCAAGGATCTCAAAGAATAACTATCAAAATCCACACACAAATGCTATGCAAACCGAAAAGAACAATAATAAGTCCATCAGCAACTCTGGTCCGGTTAAATAATTACACTAAACTACACAAAAACGCATTGGGGTACTAGTCTCAACATGATCAATAGACCGTAGAGCATATTTTGCATGAACATATGAAACGCGTATCAGAACTTGTGATTAATGAATTACTCAACATCTTGCAAGGCCCTTGTAACCTGAGCATTAATGTTGTCTCCCAGTAGAATGAATAAGGTTCGAATCACCATTACTCAATATGAAATCTTGGGTGATCAACGAAATTTACCCTTGATATTATACTATATAACATAGAATTAGAAAAGGATATGATAGTCTTGATTGGGTTATGCTTATAATGAACAGGGGAAGCAGGGCAAGCCAAGTGATAAATCTGATCAACTTCCAACAAGATCGGTTCGACAACATCGTGTCGAATAAGCTCAAACCTTGGATTCCCAAAATGATGAACAACATTCTCTTTCCTCCCAGTGAAGAAATTGTCAATTACAATCACATCATCCCCTCTATCAAGAAGCTTATCAACAAGATGACTCCCAACAAAACCAGCACCCCCAGTGACAACAATCCTCATCCTCCGTCTCCCGATCCCGACAGGAATTCTTCCACCGACCGCGGCCCTGGCCTTGCTGCGGCTACTGCGATCGGGAAACTGTTTCCCACGAAACATGTTGCTGTTGTCGAGGTAGGAGTTGGAAGAAGAGGTTAAGTCTTCGTGGTTGCTGTTGGTGTTGGAGAGAAGGAGAGTAGTTGAGGAATGACCATCGGAAGGGTGGAGGCGAGAGAGTGTGGGTTGGAGGATGAAGAAAGTGGAGCCGATCAAAATGCCGACAAGGACGAAGAGGAGCCGTTGCTCTCGGAGGATGTAGTTGATGGATCTAGGGAGAGATCTGGGGTGTTTTAGGGTTTTAGGGGAGTAAGGTGATGATTGAGGAACTGGGGTTTCCTCATCTCGTCGATGGTTCACGCTTGATTGCTTGTGAAGTTGCTTCATTTTTCCTTTTTTTTTTTTTTTTTATGTATGTTCTTGTTCTTCTTTTTGGTGTTTTTGTGTGGTTTTATGTCACTGATTTGGAGTGATTTTGGGTATTTTTGGATTAATGGAGAAAAGATGGGATCTGAAGTGATTGGATGGATCTTCAGAGTTGATTACGATGATGATAATGAAGAAGAAGAAGAAGAAGAAGATGATGAGTGAAAGGGAAGCCTGAATGAGTTTGGTGTATTAATTGAGTAATGTAAGTTACAGACATAAACATAGGACAAATATTAAATATTATATTCTAAGTTGTTAAGCGAATTTGGTTAGGCACGTAGTGTAAAAGTAGTTCGTTAGTCCATCAATTATTATGGGACATTTCTTGTTATTTTATCTCTCTTTTTCCTTTTTTACTTAAAACGAGGACTGCAGTATGACTTGTATGACAGAGAATAAAAAATAAAAAAAAAAAAAGGGGGGGTGCAAAAATTAAGTCTTACGGTGTGTTAGGTAATCTTTTGAAAAATGAAAAATTATGAAAAAAAAATGTTTTTATCGCTTCCATTCAATTTTGAGCATAAAATTTTGTGAGATAATAGTAAAAATATTTCTGTCAATTTTCATAGTTTTCCATCACTTTCCATCTCTTTTTTTATTGCCTAACACACATTTTCATTGATTTCTGCAGGTTTTCGCTACTTTCTGCTAGTTTTCCATTATTGTCAAATACAATGTTAGGGTTTTCAGAATGATTTTTTTTCCCAAAAACTTATGTTTTATTTTATTTTTTTAAAGATAAATAATGATGATTAATTAAAACGAGGATTGCAGTATGACTATGTGAGAGAGAATAAAAAAAAAAACAAAAATGAGTCTTACAGGTTGTTTGGTAATCTTTTGAAAAATGGAAAGCTACGGAAAGAAAGTAGCAGAAATATTTCTTCCGTTTTTTGCCTAATTTTTGACAGAAAATTTTGTGAGACAATAGTGGAAATGTTTCCACTGGTTTCCATAGCTTTCCGTCATTATCTGTCTCTTTTTTCGTTGCTAAACACACACTTTCCATTGATTTTCGCTGCTTTCCGCTAGTTTCCACCATTGCCAAATACAATGTTAAGGTTTTCAAGAATGATTTTTTCGCCAAAAACTTATGTTTTATTTTTCTTTTAATTTTTAAAAGATAAATATTGATGATTAATTTTTGTGTCTACCCTCAAAGCCAAGGCGGGTCCATTCAAATCCTTATGGATGAGGAAAACACAAATTATTTCACTTCATATTTGACACTAGTCACTCATTACCCAATGAAATACTATTGTCATATTTGGTACGGGAGAATTGTTTGAAATAAAATGAGTTTTGAAATAACAAATCTATTTCTATATTTGAATATGTACAAGGAATAAAGTGGTTTAAAATAAAATGGTAGCTAAACTACGTATAATTAATGAAGCTAGTATGGAATTGCAATTCTACCTTTACGTGGCAGAATTAAATTCTTCTTCAAAGTCAAAATCATTTATTACAAGGAATTGCAATTTTGGCTTGCGATATTGTATTCAAACTTGAAAAGTATAATGGAACTCGGAATCATGATTTCATTATGAGTCTATTCCCACATACCAAACAATAAAACTAATTGTTGACGGTCCATTCTTGACTATAGGCCTATCCAGCCAAAGCCTTTATTTCATTGAGCTGGTCTGATAAACTCAACCCAAGCCCTGTTACCATCAACTATGATGTAACCTCAATATTGACCTCAATACAATGCTCGATCAATACTGATATGCTCATCACTCGGCAACAGTGGTTCAGTTAGGATCAATTCACATATGACGGGTTTATGACTCTACACCACGATCACCACAAAGCCCACTACAAGAATAACTACAAAGCTAACCAACCACTTGGTACTCATCCACTCGTCCACTTTGAGCACAATCGTCAGGTCAATCCTCCATAAATACTCATAAACCCTTCCAAGTTCAAGTAATGTCACACAAAATCACTCTCACTTACTTGATCCACGGGCTTATCATGACTATTACTAACTTAAGCATTGGAGTGGCCACACTAGGTCCACACCTGGTGCTACTAACATGTCTTTTATTTTGCAAACCCCCTCATCAACCATAATCTAAGCTCATCTTTACTAAGTCCAACTCCTACTGGATTCGAACAAGCGATAAATGACATATAAGTATTAGAAGCATATCATAATTAAGTTAACAAACTTGTTTATATATTGCCCTCAACATGGAAGGATGATAGAGCTTTCTAGATAATTTTTGAATGGTCCATACACTAGCATAATTGCAATAATTCTAACTTTTAATACTCATTCTCATCTTTTATAATCGATGTTATACATATCACATTCTGAAGTCCTCCACAAATTAAGTAATGGAGTGTCCATTAGGGCTATCTCCACCACATCTTTACTTATATTTGCTATATGTATAGACTAACCACCACTAAAGGCATTAGAGTACCTATTAGACAACCAAGAGACGATTAATGAAAAATATCACATTAAAAAGTGGGATATTTTTAAAAAGTTAAGAAGAACCAACCCATTGGAATTTTGAAAGAAAGATGATGGCTTGATTCAAATATCAAATTCGTAAATATGTGCTAATACACCAAGGAGAAGTTTTAGAAAATTCCAAATATAAAATGATTATTATTTTCTCTCTCCATATCATTGAGAAACACATATATTTTTAATTTTTCTTTTTTCTATAAATGATGACTTTTATCTGCATTAGTCAAATATTCGAATGATAAATTCAATTGTAAAAGTTTTGCTTGGTAGCTTTTTAAGAAATTTAAGTTTTAATGTCTTTAAACTCTAAAAATCTCAATTTTTAATTTTTGATAAAAAAAATGTCAATTTCCAATCTCCGTAGAGCATAAACTAAAAAAACTCATTGATAGGCTATTTTGAGCATAGGTTTTTTAAGCCTAATCAGACCACCTACCAAGCCCATGTTCAACCTATGAAGAATCTTGAAGAAGATTTGAGAATCAAGATTAATTTATCCTTGCTTAGCAGTAGCCTAGACAGATCTTGCTAATCTCTGATGTGACTCCATCGGTCGCCCTACAGCCATGCTACCAAGTCGACTGGTTGGTTGTCCCAAGCACACCCTTGAATATGTCATAACCTGTCTTAATGGAAACATGCACCTTATTATTTTACTGAGTATACTTTCTATCCAAGGAGATCCACTTGCCACATTTGGTTAGGGCTCTCTCTATATAAACAAAGCTAAGGAGTCAATGGTACGCATCTTTGTGTACATAATTGAGCCATTTTTCTATTGCACTCACATTCTATCCTCATTCTTTTTACTTAAGTACCAGAATGACTTGTTTGGACAGCCTTCTACCTATTTTACTCTAGCTTTCCCATTTTACAAATCCAATGACATCAATTTGAGGCCTTGGAAGCGCAATCTCTCCACTAGCAAAAATCTTAAGCGATAGTCTAGTTGGAATCATTGTACCCATTTGATATTGTAGAGAGTCATTTTGGTAATTAGGCTTTGGCCCTATTTAATGCTATGGGGTGGTCTTTTGGGCTAGTGACAAGTATTAGAAGATTGAGTCCAATAAGGAATGTCGTAGGGAGATTTAACTTGGTAGGCTCGGAACAGGGATCATTGGACCTGTTTATTCCGCTCTTGCCCTTATTTGGATTTCTTGTGCGCGAAAAGTAGACTTCAAAAATATCTTCATGGGTTAATTTGGGCTTTATTTGGCTAATATAGGGCTTATTGGAATAAAATGAGCCTATTTTTATTTTATATTAAAGATGGGCTATTTTATTAAGAAAATGGGCTCCATTTTTATTATAAAAGCCCTCATTCTATTATAGGCCCATATCCAAAGCCCAAACCTACGTACATAAAAAAAGAGATGGATTCTAACCGTCGGATTCATGAAAGAGATCCAATGGTTGCAAGCGATGCTTCATCTCAACCATCAATCTAGATTCATCCAACGACAACTACTAGCCCCCAACATCTATAAGTAGAATGCTCCTCCTCTTATTTGGAGCATTCTGTAGATTGCTAAGATTGCGAGCAACGTAAATACTCTATTAAAACATCTCCAAGAAAGATCAAAGCAACTATTTATTAAGAACGAGTCAAGAACGATCGAGTCTACTTAATTTGATCTTCTATCACACTCGCTCACTCAAGAAACCGGGTTTTCCTGTTCCTCCTCCCACGCCTCTCTCTACGACATCTTATACGTGTCATCAGTTCAGGACTTCTCTCAGGTCAACCACTACACCTATTGCACATGATCAACCAGCTATAGTAACCCCACCATACATTATTTGGCAACTCCACTAGGGACGAGAGTAAGCTCTTGGCAAGAATGGCATCTCCACACAAGAGAACTGGATAAGAAACAACCCCTAAGATTAGGAGAATCATCCTGATGTAGCTGAGGAGACTCATACTGTAGATGAAAATGCCACTACTGTGGCTGTACAAGCTACAGTTGATAGTGCACTCATGATACGCATAATGTCGGAAAATACTGAAGCTATAAATTAATTTTGAATGCTTTTAAACAATTCCTACCTGGTATGGTAGAAGATGCTACTGCATCGGGAAGTTCACTTCCCATGATAACTTTCCCCCACACCAGGCATGCAAGTGGCTAGTACCATGCTAGCTACTACTGTCCCAGAGGATGCTCGCCGTGAGACCCTATATGATGCTCAACCCGAGCAAACTACTATTCTTGCTACTGAAAATGAGGGAGGACATCAATAAGAGCCACTACAGCCATTACAGCCTTTACTGCCTCCAACTTCGAGAGATCCCACGCTTGCTATCAAAGAAGGGGTAAGAGTCCATCATGGAGGCTCCTCTTCCTCTAGATGCAATATCCAACCACTTACGACCGGCATAGCTGTGCCTCGTAGCATCACTCTAACTCCTCAAGTGGGAGTTAATACATCATCTGCTTCCGCTTCATATGTGATGAAAGAAGACCTTCAAAAGTACCTAAGACAAGTGCGAGCTGCGTCTGCTACTAGTGTCATCACTCTGACACTTCCATACCCGCAAAAGATTGCAAAAAAAAACCCTATCCCAAGGACTACACTAGTCCAAAGTTTATCAAATTCAATGGGAAATAAGGTAGTGCTAAAGAGCACCTCCTCGAGTTCATTGAGACTCTCGAAGTCTATAGACTTGATGATGACTTGAAGCTCAAGGAATTTTCTAAGTCCTTGATGGAAAAAGGCATACACCCGGTATGTTAACATTACCCCTGGCTTAGTTGATTCATGGGGGACTATGTGTAGGATGTTTCTTAAGAAATTTTTTGAAACTCAAGAACGAGTGACATTGATTGACATGGGGCGTAAATGATGGATGATGAAGGCACAGATAATGAATAGTTTTTTTTTTTAGTAATATCAATTGTGTACTAAAGGCAGAAGTTGCCTATTACTCATCCTAATTTGTAATAGGGAAGAGAAATAAAGAAAATAATAATGATAATCAAGTATTTTTTTTCCTTTCCCTTCTCATCCATCTTCTTCTATACTCGCTTGTACTTATGTTTAAACCACTTCTGATAAGCATATGGTGCATAAATATATTTGTCCAGTGTTATTCACTTGGATCCAAGTGATCTCAATTGTGATGAGTTGAAGCAACTCCACAGTAGGCTTGGCAGCCGTAATGTCGTTTCGTAGAATTGAGGTCAAAGCGATCTCATCCATGCTTGATCGAAGCTTTCATTCCATATTAGTCGCTATCGTTTGGCAGAAGCATCTGCTCCTGAGCATGCACAGGTGTAATACCCATTTTTTAACATCATTTACGAGACCGAAGCGATCCCAACTGTGATGAGTTGAAGCGACTCCACAGTGGCTTGGCAACCATAATGCCATTTCGCAAAATTGAGGTCGAAGCAATCTCATCCATGGTTGATCGAAGCTGTCATTTCATGGTAGTGGCTATCGTTTTAGAAGTCACTATCACTTGGTAGAAGCTGCTATCGCTTGGTAGAAGCATCTGCTCTTAAGCATGCGACGGTGCAATCCCCATTTCTACTACATCATTTATGAGATCGAAGTGATCTTAACTGTGATGAGTTAAAGCAACTCTATAGTAGGCCTGACAACCACATCGCCATTTTGCAAAACGAAGTCAAACCGACCTCATCCATGATTGATCAAAACGATCATTTCATGGTCGTCATAACCGTTTAGTAGAAGCATCTCCTTTTAAGTATGAAGTAGGTGCAATGCCTCTCTTTGCAACTTATTATAATCATGTGATTAAAGTATAGTCAGCCTGAAATCTCAAAGCAAATCCATGACAGGCATGACATCTATAATCTTATATCATATGATCTGAAGAGTTGAAGCAACTCTATGAATGCACAAACTATAAGTGATAGCATAGTATGAGTTGCTACCCCGCCATATAATGACGTGCCATCAACTAAGGTAGAAGAAGTTGATACTTGAACTATAGGAGGTTTTTTCCCTGAATATGACTACTACATGAAGTATCTACCTATCTTGGAGAACAATTGCTTGACAAGGCATTTGAGCACCAAGCATGCTGAAGTGATGTACCTATCTTGGTACTCATAGGCAATGCACCTCAACACGAAGAGAACAACACATTGCGGTAAGGAGTCGATATACACATGCAAGTACGATGTTCAATTGATGATGGCAGACATGAGTTCCCAATACCTTCAAAGCTACCATGTCACCCAGTATTGGTGACAACTTTTAGAGTATGCTTGATGGGTGAGTGGAACGTGTTTGCTTGCTTCTAATCTCTCCCTAGTGTGCTTTCCTGGCTTTACAAATACAAAACCTTATTTAACTAAGTATTACAATAGGAAAGTAGAGATGACATTAAGGTTATTCCAACTCCCACAATGAAATGCTAACACTTAGTTGACAAAACATCGATAGTTTGCTTGTGGAGTGCTACCAGCATGGTGGAGAACAAATCTTTATTAACGAATTGATTTGCTTCACTGATAGAATTAATCTTTGACAGCAAAATGACAATACTTCTAACTTGTTGAGATTTTCGACTATGTACAATACCCATGAAGACTAGTCTTTGATGACTGACTTAAGGAGGTGCAATTGAATATGTAGCAATAGTGTAGGCGCATGTGGACCCATATCAAATCTAGAAGAGATCGGGCACAAGAATAACTCAAGTCCACTAGTGAGCCATGCCAAAATGTCGGTGCCAGAGTGACACAAGATTATTCATGAGCCCATATCAAGTCTAGAAGAAATCAGGAAAGCAGAAGCGGTCCATATCAAGGTTAAAAGAGGCTGGGTGCCTGAATAATACAAGTCCACTCGTGGGCTTGTGCTAGGGGTCAGGTGATAAAGTGACACTAGTCTATTCGCGACCCGTACCAAGTTTAACGAAAATGAGAAGGCTAGGACAACAAATAATCTCACTATGAGGCTTAGTATAAATGGACTTGAAGATCAGCAGGCTTGTATCTAAGCTAGAAGAGCTTTCGCATGGTGAGATCGGTGTCGAAAATCAATTGGTCGGAAATGTCCTTCTATTGTTTTTCGAAAGAGGAAGCAATGACAATCTCAACATGCTACTATTGCTCAATCCGGCATTAACCTACACCAGTATAGTCGGCATTGGTTTACATAGATGCATAGTGGAAGGAGAGGGATTTGAAGCAAGAAAGTCCAAATGTTCTCAAGGATGATTCATATATATATATGAGATAATGATTATAGCATGCGACCGTTATAGGTCAAGAAACCTTCCATTATGCTAGCAATAAAGGTATTAAATTTTCATTAATGGTTACACTTGTTGATTGAAAATTGAAGGGTCAATTGATATATAAAGATTTTCTGGTAGAAGGTTAAAATGTAAGAAGAGAAAGATGAAAGGTCAAATAATGAATGCAAAAGGAGGAAGATGAAAAGGTCAAAATTATGAATGTACAAGGGTGAAGATGAGAAGTCGAAATTATGAATATGAAAGGTGGAAGATGAGAAGATTCAAAATTAAATTTCTTAGGTTATTTAGAAATTAAATGGAAAGAAATTAGAGACCTTTCAGTCAACACGTGTATAAAGATTTAATTTCCATTCGTAATAGTGATTTTATGACGCATAAAGAAAATTATTTTGTGTCAATTATGAATATCAATTACATTAAGCAAAAGTAATATGTGGACAGGGTAGTCACCTAAGATAACAAAGGAAAGTCAAGGAGAATTGTTATTGGAAGCCTGGATATTAGAGCTGTTGCGAAAAAAAAAAAAAAGAAGAAGAAGAAGAGAGGATTTGTAACCTGGTATATTGGACGGTTGGAGATGGTGTAAATTTGGCAAGGGAAGATTTGTCATTAATTTTGGGTGATTAATAACAATAAAAAAGAAACATTATAGAAGATAGAAAATTTGTCATTAATTGTGGGTGTTTAATGATAATAAAAAAAAAAACGTTATAGAAGATGGAAGATTTGTCATTAATTGTGGATGATTAGTGACAATAAAAAGAAACTTTATAGAAGATAAAGAGACTAAAATTGGAAGGTTGATGAAAGTAAGTGGAGATTTGTCATTCATTATGGATGATTAATGACAATAAAAAAAATGTTATAGAAGAAACGGAAAGTCATAAGACTAAAATTACAAGATTACCTCTGATGATAGTATTTACCCCATTTACCACTATGCTTTGGACCATATCTCAATACTTTGATTCAATCATTAAGCATTATAGAAAAAAGAAGAAGAAGACAAGATGATCATCATAAAGTTGCAATATGAATTAAATGCAAGGAAATGAATCTCTCAACAATAGTTCGAAAAAAGAAGGTTATTTCATGATACTTCAATCCATACAAGAAATCCTAGGACATATTGGTCCATTCAGTAACCTAAGTGCTTATGCGACAACAAAATTGCTTCATCAGATATTTTACAACAAGTTTGAAGAGGACTACTTTAACTCACTTTACTTCATCCACAAAATAACAAGTTTGGTTCATTAACAAATATAAGAATATTGGCTATATCAATGTAGTACACAACTTCATGTCAAGTACAACTTCTTATTAGTGTTCTACAACAATCTAAAGAGAACATCTACTTAATGAAATGCCCAAAACCCTTTATGACTTTGCTAAAGGAGCTTTTAGCCAGGGGGCAAAATGTAAAGGGTCATTTTGGTAATTGGGCTTTTGACCCTATTTAATTCTACGGGCTGGTCTTTTGGGCTAGTGACAGGGCTTAGAAGATCGAGTCCAATAAAGGATTTCATAGGAAGATTTGGCTTGGTAGGCTCGGAACAAGGATCGTCGGACTGGTTTATTCCACTCTTGCCTTATTCGGATTTCTTGTGCGTAAAAAGTAGACTCCAAAAATATCTCAATGGGTTAATTTGGGCTTTGTTTGGCTAATATAGGGCTTATTGGAATAAAATGAGCCTATTTCTATTTTATATTAAAGATGAGCTATTTTAATAAGAAAATGGGCTCCATTTTTATTATAAAAGCCCTCATTCTATTCTAGGCTCATATACCAAGCCCAGGCCCACATGCATAAAAGAAGGGATGGATTCTAGCCGTCGAATTCATGAAAGAGAC
Source organism: Combretum micranthum (assembly GCA_024138025.1). NCBI lineage: Eukaryota > Viridiplantae > Streptophyta > Magnoliopsida > Myrtales > Combretaceae > Combretum > Combretum micranthum. Next base: position 75,043 of record JAMXBD010003177.1, on the reverse strand, counting down.
CCAATGGTTGCAAGCAATGTTTCATCTCAACCATCCATCTAGATTCATCCAACGGCTACTACTAGCCCCCAACATCTATAAATAGAATGCTCCTTCGCTCATTTGGGAGCATTCTGTTGATTGCTAAAATTGTGAGCAATGCAGATACTCTACTAAAACATCTCCAAGAGAGATCAAAGCAACTATTCTATCAAGAACAAGTCAACAACGATCGAGTCTACTTGATTTGATTTTCTGTCATATTCGCGCACTCAAGAAACCGGGTTTGCCTATTCCTCCTCCCATGCCTCTCCTACGACATCCTATACGTGTCATCAGTTCAAGACTTCTCTTGGGTCGACCGCCACATCTATTGCAAGTGATCAATTAGCTGTAGTAACCCCACCATACAGATATCAATATTTAATTTTCCAGACCTTGAACAATGGCAATTTGGAAATGTATTTTCAATAAAAGTACTTTCTAAAGAATATATATACACACACATATTGGTAAGATCAAGAAGATTGGATTCATTGTAAACTAAAAGTTAACAAAATGAGGATTTATTTTGGGTATGATGATATGTATTTTAGTTGGAGTCAAATTGCAAGAATACTAGTGTTTGTGATATTGGAGACGTTTGCAGGTTTGCGACAAATAAAACGGAAAAGAAGAAAAAGCCCAAATTGGTGTATACAGACCTTATTCTTAACCACAGGCCGAGCAATATAAAGCCCACAAGAAAATGTGGGAAACTGCCCAACCCAACTGAAAACAGAAAAAGATGATGAAACAACGACCACAGTGGGAGTCGAACCCACGACCTTTTGATCCGAAGTCAAACGCGCTAATCCACTGCGCTATGCGGTCACTTGTTGTCAGGTGATGCATACAAAAGTCCAAATTAATATCGTGGAATGTCCCACTCTTGCATCTTGTATCTCTACCAATTTTAGCTTTATAATAATTTTATTTAAAAAGAAAACCTACAAAAATAATAATAAAGTACATCAAAGAGAATATTTGACAAAAAAATCAAGTTTAACCACCCACTATCTTGTGAGAGTGATGTAGGGAGCTAAGCATGAATATATATGTATATATTTATTTATATATGTTATTATTTATATTTTTTTTTATTTAAAGTACACATATCATGGTTACAACCTTCGTTAATGGATATTTAAAACATAAAAGATTAAATATTAGATTACTTATAAAAACATGACTTGTGTTTTGGTTAATTTGCAAATACAAAACTTGTGTTTTCTTTTCTAATTTTTTGATAAATAAGTAACTCGAGTTTCATACAAAAGTATCAACATTATTTAACAATTTTGGAATGGAAAATGTCAATATTTTATTGGTCATAAAAATTAATTTTACTTTTTTTTCAATTTCCTCATTTAAAAAAATATTTTTTAATACTTTATACATTTAATTTTATATAGTAATAATTTTTATTAAAATAATACATATCACTCTAATAGTAATTAATTATAATGACACTTTTGTATGAAACTTGGGTCATTTATTTGTCAAAAAAAAAATAATAATAACACAAGTAATGTGTTTGCAAATTGATCAAACCATAATTCATGTTTTTGTAATTAACATTTAAATATTCGGTTAACTATATGTTTCATTTCAAAATTTAAATTATAAAATATGAAAATGTTAAATTTGGTACTGAGCTTTACCAAAAAAATGCAATTAGATATCTAAAATTTGAAAAATTCAATTTAAATATCAAATTTTTTGTAGCAATTTTAGTACCTCACGTAACACTGTCAATTTTAGTTGCTGACATGGATTTAATAAACAATAAGGGCTTGACTCATGTAGAGGAGGAGGAGAAGGAGGAAATGCCAACAAAACAAACCCACCATTGATGAAACTTGCTCTCTCTCTTCAATTCACTAGTGCTAAAAGCTCTTTTTAATGGTATATAATGCACAACCGAGCCCATTAACACTACTAGATCGTTCACTTTGCCATATGGAATAAGGAGAAAATTGAATTCCAATTCAACAAGAATATAATGGGGTTATAATGACCATTATATTGTTTATTTGGTACAAAATTAAAGCAAGTAGTGATTAGAGTAAAAGATAAATTATCTATAATTCCCTTTATCTTTACTACAAAAGGGATAATTGTATAGGTAATATTTTTAAAATAGGGGTATTTATGACAAAATTGGAAGAAAAACTATTGAATGACAATTCATGGTTGCGGGGACATGAATTGCTATTCATTATTTTACGTAATAATAATTCATTATGAATTGTCATTTCCCTCAAGTGAACTTTGTAATAGCAGCTTTATATAAAAAGGAAGCTTCTATGATTCTATTATCATGATTAGGTATGGTATGAGCTATTGGATAGTGATAGTATCGATTCTGTCAAAATTAATTACAGGACCATAGAATTTTCTTATATAGAATAAAGAGGGAATGAATAATTGTTTATATCGAGGGAATGAATAGTTGTTTATATTATGTGAACAGATTGTGCATCTCTATCACCAAATTAACAATTAAAAAAATAAAATCTACCATTGATGAAACACACATTCTCTCTTTAACTTCCATTCACCAAAGATGAAACCCAGTTATCCATAACTACATTTTGAGGAAGAACCAAAACCTACTAATCCTAACCCACCAAACCCAAAACCATCATCAACCATAGCCGCTGTCCTCAACTAAAACCCCTAACTATCAAAGGTAAACAGTTGATTCATCATACATATCCGCCAAAGCCATTACTGCTTAATCTCCCCTCAGCCATAACAAACTCAAATGCCATCAACACCAAACCCATGACTACATCTCTACTACAAGAGAACCCACAAACCGGATTGAACCTATGACCCACATGCTCCAACATCGACTCACTTTTCGAAGTCCATCAACTTGTGTATTCTAATGGATGCATCTTATTTTACTTTTTCTTTCACCTCTTTCATCTTTCATCCATTCTTTTGAAAATGAAAGAGACAAAGAAGGAAACAAAGATAGAAAAAGTAGTTGCAAGTGTATCCTCTTGGTTTCTAATTTTTAGTATCAAATCACTTCAAAATGGGGAACCTTAAGTTTTCACCAAAAATTTCAATCATTTTGTTTCTTAAGTTTTGGGGCAAATCCTTTCTATATTTATTACTTTTGTAATTTTTTTATAGGATACATCAAATTTCTAATTAAAAACAAAAACAATTGGTTTTGTTTGGATCTTGGTTAGAGTACTATTATATACACCTGTCAAGTAATGATTGGCCAGTATGTCCATATAGACAAATGAAGGTGATGGTGTTATGTGAGGCTCTAAATTGACAACGAAAGTTTAATTAGGTTTTAAATTGAATTTTTTTAATTTCAAACACCTAATTGCGTTTTTCGGCAAACTTCGAGTATTAAATTCAACATTATACAAAATTTTTTCAAAATTCAAATTATAATTTATATGTCATTTATTTCCTTTTAATTTAAGGGAAGGGTTAATTTAGTAATTTTATGTATAACACAAAAAAAAAAACACTTTGTTATTCCTTAAATAATATCAATAAATAACAATTAAGAGATGTTAAATGCTTAATCATTCCTTTTGCTCGGCCTGTTAATTACTTTTTTTTTTTTTGAGCCAACTACAATGGGTGAGGAGGGATTAGAACCTGAATCTTCTCTAATGATAATTCAAGGAGATGTCCAATTGATTACTTACTAATCAGAATTCACACCAATCTTATGCTCAAGCATAAGTAAATAAATAAACAAACAACGAAAAATAGAAAAGAGAGGGAGGTAGGTGATCGCAGTCCAAGATTTGATTTTGCTGCCGTTCGAATTTTTTTGCAAATGTTGGTCAAGTCATCCAGAATATACGTAAGGGTAGAAAGGTTAGATTATTTTTAGGTATACGGAAAGGGACCAGCCTCCGGCGTTGATCTTTACATGTATTGCAGTGGAAGTCAAGAAATTGATTTTGCGCGATCGATGAGTAGTTGTTGTTGATGCACTTTATTTAGGAAAATGTCAAATTGAATGCTTAGAATTTGCATGAGGATTAATTTAATGGTTGAATTATTCAAATTTTGGTGATTATTTTACAGCTTTCAGTCAATGTCGATTGTTTTATTTACAGAAATGAAAGAAACAGTCTATTAGTAGTAAACGATATTAGGAGAGATGGTAATAATTCTATAATAGATTGTCCATTCCACATCAGCAAATAGACTAAAAGACATTAGGGAGGTAGTAAAAATAACTATAAAAAGCTTGATTCACTATTAAATTAACTATTTCAAAGTTTAGATAGCAACTTAAATTTGATGCAAATTTCAAATATCAAAATTTCACAATTATTATTTTTTAATTTACATGCCACCCCATGATGTAAATTTAGTTTAATAGGTAGTCACTGAAGTTAGTTTAATAGTTAGAGAGAAAAAATCTGTAATGTAACCATCTTCTTATGAAAATGAGAAGCCTCGTTTTGATTGTATTTATTTTCTCAAATGTTAATAATATAGAGTATCCCCTATATAAATTTCTGAATGGAGGATGTGGCCTTTATGGGCTACCGAAGGGCTCCTTCTTCTTCATGATTGTAAATTAGAGAAATTTTGTCCCATGTACAAAGCCTATAACGGAAGTGTGATTTTATTGAAAAGCATATATTTGAAAATTAGGTTAAATCACGAACAGATGAATGATCACTTTATCCTATCCGCAACTTTTCCCTTCGCAAGCAAAATGTGAGAACATAATTTTGCTTGGATGGATTGATTTTCTTGAAGGTTAATTTGAATAAAAAGCAAGATAAATATATTATCTCTTTAGAGGAAATGTTGGTAAGGTCCATGGTACCACATTAATTTGAGTTGAACTCAACTCTATATATCAGAAGTACATGTTAATATATCAAATTTGGAATTTTAAAAATCCAGTTAGATTTAAAGTAGTAAGAGGAACTTGTTAAAACTAATTTTATTTTTAAAGACTTTTTTTTTGTTTGAAATTACATTAGAGCACAAACTTGACTTGCAAATAGGGTTGGTTAAGCCGAGAAGTTGATCCAAGCATGTATAGTGAAGTTTTAACTCTATTTAACAATCTACATGATGAACTTGAACTTTAGCTCCATCCTATTATGGTGAAATCACATTCAAGTAATAAATACACTAGTGTAAATTGGAGCAACTTACATTTTATAGAAGGAAAATATGAAATTTTGTACCTGAATTTTGAAATAGTAAATTTAATGGATTAATGTCACGAATGGTACTTGAACTTTAACAAAACATGTAATTAGGTACATAAACTTTGAAATTCATCAATTAAGTACTTGAATTTTAAAATTGATCAATTTAGAACCTAAATAGGCTTTTCATGTACATAAAGAGTACTTTTGTTAAGTTCTTTTAGATATTAAATTGATCAATTTCAGAGTTCATGCATCTAATTATACATTTTACCAAGTTGAAGTACCTTCCATGATAATATCCCTCAATTTAATATCCAATCAAAGTTTTCATGGCTATTTTTCCTATCTTACTAACACAGTTTTCCTTGTTTACCATCATGGAAGAAGTAGTATATCGATACTAGACAGTCTTATGAGCATTGGTAAAATTCAATAATATATATATATATATATATCATTTTTATGTCTGCTATTAGACCAAACTTTGTTAAGAAGGTAGTGAAAATAACCAAATAAAAAAAGTTTGATTGAGCATTAAGTTGTCCACTTAAAGTTTCAGTAATAAATGAAAGTTTCATTCAAAGTTCAAGTCTTAAATTTGACACATACCCTTTTATGGGTCTATTTGGCTAGCTTTGTCTAGCAGATATAGATATTTTTTTCTAGTAAATTGTTTATCAAAAAATAGATATAAATAAAAAAAGTTGGCAATTCTCATGAAATATCAAATAAATCAAATACAGATAATATATATACAAATCAAACATATTTACACATGTCATTTCGATACATATACAAATACAGATAAAAAATAAACCATCCAAATAAACCTAGAAGTAGGTATAATTGATCTACACTTATTGACTCTCCAATTGTACACTATATCCACTAAAGATAATGACTATCACACCTTATTGAACACATATCACAAAATGCAACCTATACTAACGTTACGTTTGGTTTATTAGAATGAAATAAAGTTGGAAAGGAATAAAAATTCTTTTTTATATTATAATTAAGGGTATTTTTTGAAAAAAATTGTTTCTTGTTAGGAATTGTCAGTCATCTAGCAAAGGGAATCAATAGGGATTCCTATTCTATTCCACATTATATAGACTAGACATTCCTTATGGTAGAGTCTTTTACAAACTAAATAAAGTAGTAGATATTTCGTGGTAATAAAAGCGGAATACTAATTCTATTCTAGTAAATCAAACATAACGTAAAGATATTACCCACAAAAGGATCGTAAGACCTCGAAACAAAATTTGATAATTTGACTTACATGTTACTATGTGTGTGGAGGAAATGGATCCTCTCCATCTTCATCATTATATTGTCCACTAATTTTTCAATCAAGGGTTACAACTACCTATATTTTTGAATTATTTTATGACGTTGCCATTTTTCTTTACCTTTTACTCAAAATGGTAGGATTTTGTTGACCTATCCTCATTAAGTGCCTCCTAGGAATTATTACTTATTTTAAACTCTCCAAACTAAGGCCCATTTGTTTTAATGAAAAACATTTTTTAGAAAAATAATATTTCATCCTTTTACATTTTTTAAGAAAAAATGGAATAATTAATGGAAATCATTTTTTTATTGGAAAAAATGGACTCGTTTATAACTTATTTTTAGGAAAACAACTTACAGCATATAAAATGGTAAGTCAATTCTCCATCGATTCATAAGTTCATCTACCGATCATTTAGTAAACATTTATTATTAACTTTTTAAATATTTTTCCTTTTATAATATATACATTTTTTTTATTTTTTTAATCTATATTTGTAAAGACCCGACATGCTCAATTCTCAAATTAAGCACACGAAGTCCCCAACCACGTATAACTCTTACGAATTATACGTAAGGTTGTCTTAAAAGAAGGTGTTTATGTTGAACATTGCTAAACAAATTTTAGAATTTATGAAATCGTTTAGTTAGATTTCTAAATAACTGGATTGGGCAGCGGAAAATCAAATTTTATAAAACAATTTAGAAATAAAAACATTTCAAAACTTCCACTCTTCTCAAGTGGAAAGGCTTTCACTTAAACAAATATTTACAAAAGCTTATTTACAAAAACATGGGCACTAACAAGCCCTTCAATGAAAATACAAATTTATAAATAAATTCAGTCTCTATAAAACAAAGCAAAGAAGAAACAAAACAACTAAACTATTCAACGCTCCTGACTCATATCGCTCATCCATAATCCTTCCCGAGTCAACGGAAGCACCCAAAAACTCGACACAACATCATCAACAACAACAACATCATCATATCATCATCTCATCGTCCATCATTACCAACAACAACAAGGACTCATCATTATCAACTTCATCAACATCATCTTCATCAACAACAAAACCTGTAAAAAGAATAACAACAACAAGAATGAGCCGAAGCTCAGTACACAGCAACACAATCACACACGGAGTGACACATGAGCTTAACTAAATGCAGTGCACAATCAACAAGTTATTATATTTTCATTAAAATAAACAAATCAACAATGGAGCACTCACACTCCGGAACAAGCCAATGGAATCTGGGGATCCTGAGTAACGCTCACGATGCTCAGGGGGTTGATATAAGCAGCCCGAATACTTATATCTCCTAGATAACGTTACACTAAAAAAAGGAACAGTAATCTCATCCAGGACTCATAGTTGCTACTTAACTTACTTAACTTAATCCATAAATAATTCAATTCACATGCTCCCATAAACATTGAATTAAATCATATTACTTCCTCTCAAGATTAAGTAAACGTTATGCAGTTACCACATTCCTTATCGATTACCCGCCGAGCCTAATCATTGCATCATGATAAGTGGCCTAAGTGTTTATTCTAACCTTGTCATTGCATCATGACAAGTTGTCGCTCCTCGGACCGGATTCAACGACTTAAGGCACAATCAATACTCATCAATTATTAAGCCGAGTTTAAGTCTTAATCAGTTTGGAATGCCTATCCTAACATTCAACACGCAAGTTACTGCGTACCTTGAATATGAAATCCAAACATAGCCTTGGAAGGAATTTCAGAAGATAAATCAGATATCCACTTCTGTTAAGGAAAGAATTCGTATAAGAAACTAAACTAAACTAACCATCTACTTCATCAAAATCATATAAGAACTTAAGTATTTATCCATTCGTCTCAAACTCATTTTATTAAATCCTATTTGATCAGACACTAATGTGGAACCCCACTATGGCTGCGAAGATCGCCCCGCCAAAATATGGACAGTTCTCCTTTGTCTGTCAAAGAATTTTTTTCTCTTTATTTATAGTGTTTTATTACAAAAGCATTAACAAAGAATTCACAAACCAAAAACATTCATTTTCCAAGTAAACACACATTTGAAACAACATATTCCCCATATTAATCAAAGATCATCCTAATTCATTCATTTAATCAATTATTTGTTACTAACCCATTTTAGCTTAACCTTAGTCAATTTGATTAAAATTAGTCATTGATTCATTTACTAAGTCAAGTTGATTAAACATAGACAATCTAATTCATTTTACTTAGTAAAGTTCATTAAGTCAAATTGGACTTAGATTAATTACTAATTCATTATACATCTAAGATCTAGTCACTTAATCCCAAGTTAGCTTAAACCTAGCCAAATTCATCAAAGTTAAACAATCTAATCCATTTTAGTTCATTCAAGTTCATTTAGTCAAGTTGAACCTAGGCTTATTAACTAAGTTCATTTAAGTTCAAGCTAATCATAAGAACAAATAATAAACAAATCTTAAACTTAGCATGAAGGAAATTCAAATAAAATTCATATAGATACATAAGTCATCATTTATATACTTACCAAGATCATTTAGTTTCATTAAGTCATCACAACATCATAAATCAAGCAATGGAAATCATATATACAACATAACTACTTTTAGTTTAATACTCATAGAAATTCAATTATTTGTTGAATTTATAAATCTATCTAAATCATGCTTAATTATATCCCTCAATCATCATTACACATCAAATATCACTTCTCTATCTCGTTTTAGCTCAAAAAGATCCATTTCCTAAGTAAAAACACATAAAACAAACAAAACAAGTTTTTGACTTTGTTTGAAAATTATAAAGGCTGGAAAGAACTAAAATTTAAGTATCGATAATTTCCGAATTTGTAAAAACTCAAAACATAAAAATTGTAGATCTCTTTTTAATATTTCCAACGCAACTTAAATCACTCAAATCGGAGTTCGTATGAAAAAGTTATGATCAATTTACAAAACAGTATCGCGTCAGGGAAGAAATCCGCGAGCGCTACACCCTTGGCAACGGGGTGTTTTGAAGGCCGTTTTGACTCAGGGGAAGTGAAATTTTTTGATCCGAGAGCACTACACCCTTGGCAACAGGGGTGTTTTGGACACTACACCCTTGGCAACGGGGTGTTTTGGAGGCCGTTTCAACTCAGGGGAAATGAAATTTTTGATCCGATAGCACTACACCCTTGGCAACAGGGGTGTTTTGACAGGTGTAGTGACATATTTACGAAATTCCTTGTTTCAAACACTAATTTTACAAAATTTTTACACTTCAAACCTTCTCCAAAACACTTTACAACCATCATACTACACCCTACATCTATTCTAACATCCTCAAACATGCATAAACTTCACATTCACCACATCAAACATCTCAAACTTCATCAACTTCCATAACTACTATTCATCATCTTCTTCCTCCTTCACAACCCGACCTCCAAAAAGCATATATCAACAAATACTTAAATAAACAGCACTCTCAACCCAATTCAACATCAATTCATCAATTAAAATGCAAATAACAAGTAAAAACAAAGAGAAATAGAAAATGAAAACTTAGCTTTTTGAGCCTACTCATGCAATTTCTTATTCTTCTTCTTGGGGAAGCTAATTCTACTTGATCTCCTCTTTATCTTGTTGAAATTGAGATTATGTCTTGGATTTTGGAGAGGGAAAGAAGAACAAGAAGAAGAAGAAGAAGAAGAAGAAAGAAAGAAAGAAAGAAGAAAAAGGGAAAAACGAAAAATGAAAAAGAAGGAAAGAAGAGGCAGCAAAAGGAAAATAAAAGAAAAGGAAAGGATAAATCTAAAATATATATATTTTAGAAATAAGGTATAGGTTTAGAACTATCAGATCAATATCTATAGTTCTAGAAACATTTAAAAGATAATTTTAGAACCGATAGATTAGAAATTAAGAACTTATAATAAGAACTTAATTTAGGAATCTATTTTGGATGAAAGATATTTAATTTGAGTTCGGGTTTAAGAACTGATATTTTTATTCAAGCAAATGAACTCAAATTTTGTAAAGATTTAGGAATTAGTGTTTAAGCTAAGAATCAAGAGTTTAGGAATCCTCTAAACATTTCAATGACTTGTTTAGAGAATTTAGATTTCAAATCTCAAATTTTATTTAATTAATTACTAATCTAACTTTGTCAACTTGTCTATTATATCCTATGATTCATTTGATTTATTTAATCTATCTAAACTCAATTTCTAATCTTGGTAAAGATTTGGGGTATTTCATTCTTCCCAACTTACAAGAATTTCGTCCTCGAAATTCACTTAACTTTTGTTGATAGAAGACATATCATATTACTTTTAAACTTCTTCATTCAAAAATTTTCCTTATTTGAGATTTTTATTTCCCATTACGTTTTCGCTGCGCACTCTGATCATTTTGTTTGAACTTTGTTCTTATACTTCTTCATTTTGAATTATTTGAAAAACATATATAAATTTCAAATTCTAGTGTATATGATTATTGTCAAAAAGATTTTGAAGTTCTATTGGATATTTTCATTAATTTTGATTTCGAAAAACATATTGGGATTTTGAATTACTTTTTCTTTGATCACTTGTATTTGGAAACTTTCTTTTCATTTTCTTTACAAGAAACATTTTGATATTCGAGTTACATTGATTTCATTCTTTTCTTGAAAATCATTTGTTCATGTATTGATTATGATTTTGGAAAACTTTAATGTCTCTTTAACTTACTCAACTGATTTTCCATGCAACTTCAAAATATATAAAGCAATAGGAATTAGTTTAGCAATTTTAACCCTCCATTGACTCGATTTTAAGAAGACTCAGACTAAAACAAAAACAACAAACGACTTTGACTCACTTGTGTATCTCGCCTTGAGATAACACACAACGACAATACCAACACAAAAGAAACAAAACATAACAAAACGACTCAACAATGAGGATTATAAACTCACTATTCCATTCTCACTTGCATATATATGTCAATTTGCATATGAAACATACAATATCTAAATTCTTTTAATGATCAAAGATGTTATGTTTGGTTTTCATCTTGATATGGTGGTAATCAAGATGTCTCATTTCATTTTGGTCGTACATACATATGGAATCAATTTTATTTGGGATCGAGAATATGAAATCATATATAGGATTATCTATTCATTGTTTAGGATTTCAAATCTTGGTTTCCATTTTGACATGATATTGACTTTTGGAGATTTCTTGAACACTTTTACATGTGATATACTTAGGATATTTCTTCAATTATCTCATTTAATCTTTTGATTTTGGGAGAACCTTGTATTTGATTTAGATTTGATAGTCAATTTGAAATTTGATTTTGCTAGATCATTAGATTTTTGACATATGTTATCGTATTTAATAGAGATTGGATAGATTGAAATTTACTTCCCAATCTAATTGAAATTTGGAATGATTCTTTTCATTTTGAGTTTTCTTTCCACTTGATTTTAATTTATATCTCTCACATATATAAATTTGATATGTAAAGGTTGATTTGATATTTCAAATTTTCTTTTCTATTTGATTCTCTTCCTTTGTCAACATATCAACAAATTAGACTTAAGAGAGGAAAAAGGAAATTCCTATTATAGTCTATCAAATTTTATTTAAACAAAAACATTTATGCAAAACACATACATCAATCACTTAAAGTCTACTTTCAAATTTTAAAGGATTTATGGGGATAAACTAATGTTGGTCTAGATCATTTGTGCTCTACTTATATTTAAATCAAGTTGAGTTAATTTCAATTTACAAGAAAATATCAAACAAGCACTCACAATTATATTACAAACAAAACACACATACATATACATCACATAGCATTCACCATTACATTATAAAGAAATCAATATAAGAGAAACATATATACATAAACAACGCATAGGAATCATGCAATGTTCATTTTATAAGCAAGCATTAAACATACTCTCACAATTATAACAAAATTACATAATAAACATACATGTATACATTACATCAAACACACATATACCTTATAGCATTCACAAAATACTATAAGACAAATCAATTTAAAAGAAACACGTATATATAAACAATGCATAGAAATCATACAATGTTCATTTAAATTCATTTTCAAATATCAACAAAAAATAAATTTGAGCCAAGTTGATTAATTTAGTGTGACCAAATCAATTTTATTAACTACTAACTAATGGTTTATCAAACAACAAGAAACAATAAACAAGCAAACAAACAAACCGGATTCCCAAGCTTTCCCGCACTCAACTCACCGTCTCTAAACGAATCCTAATTCATTATGCAAAAAGGCAATGTTCAAGATAAACATTGCTCTGATACCATTTGTAAAGATCCGACATGCTCAATTCTCAAATTAAGCACACCAAGTCCCCAACCACGTATAACTCTTACGAATTATACGTAAGGTTGTCTTAAAAGAAGGTGTTTATGTTGAACATTGCTAAACAAATTTTAGAATTTATGAAATCGTTTAGTTAGATTTCTAAATAACTGGATTGGGCAGCGGAAAATCAAATTTTATAAAACAATTTAGAAATAAAAACATTTCAAAACTTCCACTCTTCTCAAGTGGAAAGGCTTTCACTTAAACAAATATTTACAAAAGCTTATTTACAAAAATGGGCACTAACAAGCCCTTCAATGAAAATACAAATTTATAAATAAATTCAGTCTCTATAAAACAAAGCAAAGAAGAAACAAAACAACTAAACTATTCAACGCTCCTGACTCATATCGCTCATCCATAATCCTTCCCGAGTCAACGGAAGCACCCAAAAACTCGACACAACATCATCAACAACAACAACATCATCATATCATCATCTCATCGTCCATCATTACCAACAACAACAAGGACTCATCATTATCAACTTCATCAACATCATCTTCATCAACAACAAAACCTGTAAAAAGAATAACAACAACAAGAATGAGCCGAAGCTCAGTACACAGCAACACAATCACACACGGAGTGACACATGAGCTTAACTAAATGCAGTGCACAATCAACAAGTTATTATATTTTCATTAAAATAAACAAATCAACAATGGAGCACTCACACTCCGGAACAAGCCAATGGAAATCTGGGGATCCTGAGTAACGCTCACGACGCTCAGGGGGTTGATATAAGCAGCCCGAATACTTATATCTCCTAGATAACGTTACACTAAAAAAAGGAACAGTAATCTCATCCAGGACTCATAGTTGCTACTTAACTTTACTTAACTTAATCCATAATATAATTCAATTCACATGCTCCCATAAACATTGAATTAAATCATATTACTTCCTCTCAAGATTAAGTAAACGTTACGCAGTTACCACATTCCTTATCGATTACCCGCCGAGCCTAATCATTGCATCATGATAAGTGGCCTAAGCGTTTATTCTAACCTTGTCATTGCATCATGACAAGTTGGCGCTCCTCGGACCGGATTCAACGACTTAAGGCACAATCAACACTCATCAATTATTAAGCCGAGTTTAAGTCTTAATCAGTTTAGAATGCCTATCCTAACATTCAACACGCAAGTTACTGCGTACCTTGAATATGAAATCCAAACATAGCCTTGGAAGGAATTTCAGAAGATAAATCAGATATCCACTTCTGTTAAGGAAAGAATTCGTATAAGAAACTAAACTAAACTAACCATCTACTTCATCAAAATCATATAAGAACTTAAGCTATTTATCCATTCGTCTCAAACTCATTTTATTAAATCCTATTTGATCAGACACTAATGTGGAACCCCACTATGGCTGCGAAGATCGCCCCGCCAAAATATGGACAGTTCTCCTTTGTCTGTCAAAGTATTTCTTTTCTCTTTATTTATAGTGTTTTATTACAAAAGCATTAACAAAGAATTCACAAACCAAAAACATTCATTTTCCAAGTGAACACACATTTGAAACAACATATTCCCCATATTAATCAAAGATCATCCTAATTCATTCATTTAATCTAATTATTTGTTACTAACCCATTTTAGCTTAACCTTAGTCAATTTGATTAAAATTAGTCATTCGATTCATTTACTAAGTCAAGTTGATTAAACATAGACAATCTAATTCATTTTAGCTTAGTAAAGTTCATTAAGTCAAATTGGACTTAGATTAATTACTAATTCATATATCTAAGATCTAATCACTTAATCCCAAGTTAGCTTAAACCTAGCCAAATTCATCAAAGTTAAATAATCTAATCCATTTTAGTTCATTCAAGTTCATTTAGTCAAGTTGAACCTTGGCTAATTAACTAAGTTCATTTAAGTTCAAGCTAATCATAAGAACAAATAATAAACAAATCTTAAACTTAGCATGAAGGAAATTCAAATAAAATTCATATAGATACATAAGTCATCATTTATATACTTACCAAGATCATTTAGTTTCATTAAGTCATCACAACATCATAAATCAAGCAATGGAAATCATATATACAACATAACTACTTTTAGTTTAATACTCATAGAAATTCAATTATTTGTTGAATTTATAAATCTATCTAAATCATGCTTAATTATATCCCTCAATCATCATTACACATCAAATATCACTTCTCTATCTCGTTTTAGCTCAAAAAGATCCATTTCCTAAGTAAAAACACATAAAACAAACAAAACAAGTTTTTGACTTTGTTTGAAAATTATAAAGGCTGGAAAGAACTAAAATTTAAGTATCGATAATTTCCGAATTTGTAAAAACTCAAAACATAAAAATTGTAGATCTCTTTTTAAGCTTTCCAACGCAACTTGAATCACTCAAATCGGAGTTCGTATGAAAAAGTTATGATCAATTTACAAAACAGTCGCGTCAGGGAAGAAATCCGCGAGCGCTACACCCTTGGCAACGGGGTGTTTTGAAGGCCGTTTTGACTCAGGGGAAGTGAAATTTTTTGATCCGAGAGCACTACACCCTTGGCAACAGGGGTGTTTTGGACACTACACCCTTGGCAACGGGGTGTTTTGGAGGCCGTTTCAACTCAGGGGAAATGAAATTTTTGATCCGATAGCACTACACCCTTGGCAACAGGGGTGTTTTGACAGGTGTAGTGACATATTTACGAAATTCCTTGTTTCAAACACTAATTTTACAAAATTTTTACACTTCAAACCTTCTCCAAAACACTTTACAACCATCATACTACACCCTACATCTATTCTAACATCCTCAAACATGCATAAACTTCACATTCACCACATCAAACATCTCAAACTTCATCAACTTCCATAACTACTATTCATCATCTTCTTCCTCCTTCACAACCCGACCTCCAAAAAGCATATATCAACAAATACTTAAATAAACAGCACTCTCAACCCAATTCAACATCAATTCATCAATTATAAATGCAAATAACAAGTAAAAACAAAGAGAAATAGAAAATGAAAACTTAGCTTTTTGAGCCTACTCATGCAATTTCTTATTCTTCTTCTTGGGGAAGCTAATTCTACTTGATCTCCTCTTTCTATCTTGTTGAAATTGAGATTCATGTCTTGGATTTTGGAGAGGGAAAGAAGAACAAGAAGAAGAAGAAGAAGAAGAAGAAAGAAAGAAAGAAAGAAAGAAAAGGGGAAAAACGAAAAATGAAAAAGAAGGAAAGAAGAGGCAGCAAAAGGAAAATAAAAAGAAAAGGAAAGGATAAATCTAAAATATATATATTTTAGAAATAAGGTATAGGTTTAGAACTATCAGATCAATATCTATAGTTCTAGAAACATTTAAAAGATAATTTTAGAACCGATAGATTAGAAATTAAGAACTTATAATAAGAACTTAATTTAGGAATCTATTTTGGATGAAAGATATTTAATTTGAGTTCGGGTTTAAGAACTGATATTTTTATTCAAGCAAATGAACTCAAATTTTGTAAAGATTTAGGAATTAGTGTTTAAGCTAAGAATCAAGAGTTTAGGAATCCTCTAAACATTTCAATGACTTGTTTAGAGAATTTAGATTTCAAATCTCAAATTTCATTTAATTAATTACTAATCTAACTTTGTCAACTTGTCTATTTATATCCTATGATTCATTTGATTTATTTAATCTATCTAAACTCAATTTCTAATCTTGGTAAAGATTTGGGTATTTCAATATTATTAAAGTAAAACCCCCCCTTTGGTATTTTTAGTATAAATATTTTTAGTATAAATGTTTTTAATATAATGTTTTTAGCATATATAAAATATTTTTCAAATCCCTAAAATCATGAAAATTAAATAGGGTTTGAATATAATTAAATAAGAATTGAATAGACATAGTCTTTTCATTTTTATCATATGAGTGTAAAATATTTTTGGTATCCTTGAAATCATGAAATTAAATAGGATTTGAATAAAATTAAATAGGGGTTAAATAGATATAGGGCGTAAAATATTTTTGGTATCCCTGAAATCATGAAATTAAATAGGGTTTGAATAAAATTAAATAGGGTTGAATAGACATAGTCTTTTCTTCTTTTAACCTATGCATGTATACCGATCTAAAGCTCTTATACCATATTTATGCATGGCTGTTACCCAACAAGTTATCTGTGGAAAATACAATTGTAATTATGATTTGTAATTAATTTCCTAATTTTTAGGACTAATTAAGGTTGTCCTCTTCCAACATATCAAAACAATATATCTATTTAATTTATATATGTTGGGTTGTTTTATTTGCATACCCATTGCAGGTGGGTTGTCTACTTGTATTTATAATATGTGAATCATCTCAAAGTTATACAAACAAAGGAAAACTATTTTACAAAAAATTAGCTAAATGTTTAAAAATATGTTACTTTTCAAGAAAACTTTTTCATTAATAAATACTTTTCCTAAAAAAAAAAAAAAAAGGGAGCCTAAGACTACACTCCTTCAGTGTGCTGAATACAATCTTTTAATATTGGGACAAACAATTTTGAGAAATTTAAAACGTTATTTTATTTAATCGAATTAATCTATAGTTTCATCGATAGAACATTTCGGGTTTATTTGTTTCATTGGTGTGTAGACGACACACATACGTTTTTAAATAGACTGTTTGTTAAGAAATAGATACATATGAAAAATAACATTTTCACTTATAAACAGATCAAACAAACCAGATACAAATAAGATACAAATACATATCGAAAACGAATGTACATACAGATATAGATGAAAACCACACAATCTAAACAGACTTTTAGTATTCTTAAATTGTTAGAATGTCAGTTATACTAATGATCATAATCATTTTAATAGTTAGATGATGAGAATTGAACAATTGCATCTAGACATCGGCACATGCAAATTCCAAGCCACTCACCAGTTCATGGGATAATTCAAAGCCAATTTTGCCAGCCATTAAAAAAAAAAAAATGAACAAAATTTTAATAATAACTTTTTAAGATAAAATAAAATACAAATAAAATAAAAAAATTAAAATTAACTTTAACTAAAAGAAATTTTTAATTTGAAATAAAATTTGGCTTAATAATAATATTTTTTAGCCCATTTTTTGAAAATTTTTTAAGATGTGCATTAATTTATACATACACTCTCTATTGAGAGTAGGGGCGAATATAGGATTATACGATTATAGAGATGAACCTTAAAATTATTTATTAATATTTACTTGATACAGGGGTATGCAAAAAACCCGATGAAACCGAAAAATCGAATCAAAATTGTAAAATCAATTCGAAAAATATGATTAATCGGTCTGTTGGTTTCGGTTCATGATTACAATTTTTATTTTTTTGGGTTCGGTTTCGGTTTCGACTTGTAACGATAAAAAACCGATGGTTACCAGTTAACCGTTTCAATATTTGTAAATATATATATATAATTTACATGTACATATAATTTACCTATATTAATATTCCTTGGATTTTGATTAAAATATATTCTCCTATGTTTGATGGAGTTAATGTGGTAATTGATTTGGTTTGATTTTATTGATAATGATGCATTCGTAGGTTTGCTTTTCCCCTTTTTCCATAAGTTGATTTTCATTTTTTAAGCTCTTGTAATATATATAATAATTTAAAGAAAAACTCTACGATAAAAGCTAAAAAATAAGGTTTTTTTTTTTTTTTTGCACACAAAAAATAAGGTTTGTTGAAACCATTACGTTAAATAGTTAAAAAAACCGAAAACCGAATAAAAAGGTTAACCACTAAGGCGACTAGCCGTTTATAATAGACAAGTTAAAGAACGAGATATTAAAAAACTGATCATTACAATTAGGTTCAAAAAATAGGACCATGGACCGATTAATCGATCTGTGAATACCCCTAACTCGCTATTATAATTATATTACATCTTATAAATTTGTAAGAATTTCACAACGATTACAATGTGATATTTTTAAAACGTTATAAAAAAATTCATTCGACCAATAATTAAGAGAATTTAGTGTATTTCATTATGGATAATATAAATATCACTTGGAAATTAATTATTAATAAAAAATAGAGTTAATAGATATAAATTTTGCTTTTAATAAATAAATCATAAAATATATCTAGATAGGATATTTATTCAATAATTCGTGTTTATTTTCTTAGCATTACATGTAGAAAAAAATAATATTATCAAATCAAATTATATAATTAACGTGTAGGAAAAGGAATATAATATTTAATTTTTTTAAATAACATAAGTGCCACTGAGATCAAAATAATATCAGTTGTAGACAATATAATTTTGTTTTTTAAAAAGAGAAGGTCATAAGTATCTGACCTCGTCTCTTCAAAAAACAAAATCCTTAAAATACGAAAGAAGATTGTCTCTTGAGGAGACGAGGTTGGTATACCTCTATCTTTTTGTCCTCCAATCACCCAAATGACTCCTTTACTAATCCGAACCCTAACCGTAATATGAAATGTTCAGCACTCCTCACCATCGTCTTCTCATCATCAGGTGCTTTCATTTCTCTCCTCTACGTCTCCACTGGACTCCACGCTGCGAGTCCAAACTCACCCAACCCAAACTTCTCACCCGCATCACGTGGCTTTCAACCCTCCACCGCTTCGAAAAGATCTTCTCAACTCCATACTCATCTAACTCCGCCGGGAAATTGGTTTCTTTATGTAGGCATAATCATAGTTTAATTGTTGCTTGGGGTGAAATCGTTAAGTTCTATCGAGACTTCAGGTTTTCACCGACAGTTTTCGAAATGATCGAGATGGTTAAAATGCGGAAGTACCTTGTCTCATGTCATACTAACCTCGCTTCTTTAAAATATGCAATTCTTTATATTTTAAAGATTTCATCTCTTACCTGATCTCATTTTTTCAAGAGACGAGGTTATATTGTCTAAAACTGAGATTATTTTGATGTCATTAGCATTTTTGTAATTTTCTAAAAATTTAAATATTATTTTCCTTTTCCTATTAATGTGCAATATGATTGCTTTTTAGATATAAATAGATCATAAAATACATGTAAATAGGATGGCTATATAATAATTTATGTATATTTTAATAACATTAATTAAAGAAAAAACAATTACTAAATCAAATTATATAATTAGTGTGCAATAAGATTCAAATGTTATATGGATAATAATAATTAGTATTTGTAGGATACTTAAAATATAAAATAGTTATTAACAAGAATTTATTTAGTCAGATAATTTATGATAAAAAAATTTGATATTATTAATTATTGTGAAAGAAAAAATTGAAAAGAAACACACACATACACATAGATAGCTACATACATATATATATGTAGAGAGAGAGAGAGAGAGTATTAGTGTAAGAGATAAAGAGTAGCTAGAGACATATGTAGACATCTAACCATTATACCATACTTAATTTCATGTCATGATTTCTCTTTATAATTTACATATAATTTTTTTTAAATTAATTTTTTCAAGTTTAGGAAGCTGGGCCATCCTCTAGACCCACCCTGGATTGAGAGTATAACCAAATTTGGATACTGCATGGACTACCCACCTCTCTCAAGTCAATGACAATGTCAGTCATCTCAAGTCATGAATGTTAAAAATGGATTCCGTTTGGCATTTTCATTTCAGTCTCTCAAATGTCAGCGCTTTTGGGACTGATCTGATCTTCTTCTTTTCACTTTTTCCTCCAACTACTTTTGCTTTTGTACTCTCTTTTTATAATTTAGGACCATACAAGTCCAAAGCTATGTGTTACCAGCGATATTTTTTCCTTTTTTCCTTTAAAACCATAAAGTTGGTGGTGTTTGTATCGACATATTGTTAAGATTTGTCAATCCCCTAGAACGAATGGACTTTCCACTTTCCTCTTTTTTTTTTTTTTATTTAAGTTAAAATGGATTGATGTAAAAACAAGCTAGTAAATGTATCGATCTTACAAATTAGTAAAATAGCTGGTTAAAGACTACTTCCAAAGAACTTCCAATTAATTACTAGATTACAATAAGAGTAAATGCTACATTTGGTACCTAACATTACAAATATGTGCAAATATCAATTTACTGTCTATGAATTTTTCAACTTCATTTATAATATTTAGTTAAGATAGTTAATTACAAATTTAAGTAAAGTTCAGATAGCTAATTATAAAATTTTATAAAACTCGGGTAATTAATTGCAAGAGTGGGCAAAGTTTAGGTAGCATATGGATACTTATAAACTTTAAGTAATTAATTACACAAATTAATAAAGTTCAAGTAACAAATATAACATTCATCCTTACAATAGTTATATCTATGATAAGCTATCAAATTTTAAGTCTTGTAATTGAGAAACTTGATAAGATTAAGGCACAGGATCATGAATTAGGTAAGCTAGATTAAGTTAAGAATATGGAGATTGAGTTAAACTCAAAGTAGTACGAGTTAAACTCATTATAACTCATTTTATCATTATTTTTTTTCCTTTTATCTAAAACCACATTATTAAAACATATATTTGACTTGCAAATTAGGCTAAATTAGACATAGGAACTCATTAAACCATATATGATAAAGTTATATCTTGACTCAACAAATTACTCGATTATTAAACTTGAGTTCAACTCGGTTGTACTGAATTCACATTTAAGTAATAAGTACGTCAATTTGAATTTGAGTGGCTTACATTTTTTAATTTTTATTATTTACATAGTACAACTATGGAGGGGGAATCAAATTTAGTTAATACTATTGGGAGGGTAGTATTCATGTCACTATATTACAATAGTTTTGCCTAGTAGCTTACATTTTATAAAGCATGTATAGTTGATATAAAACCCTAATTATAGCTTTTTATGCAACTCCACTAAGTATAAAGATAGTTGCACCTTATTGAAAAAGAATCAAATTATATGGCTTATATTAATGGTAAGATTGTCAAACTTACAATTTTGCTTAGATTGCATGCATAAAAACACTAGAATCTTAATTTCATAAGATCATACACATAAATTTATAATTCTATTAAAAGTTTATACTTCAATAATTTTGTATTCATTTTAAGGTAAATGTTAAATTTGGTGTTTTACTTTATAAGAAAAATCAAGTCAATACCCAAATTTTGAACTAGTCAATTTAAAATCCAATCAAATTTTTATGACTACTTTTACAACATCCTCAATACCATTTGCTTTGTTTGTTGTCATAAAAGAAGCAGCATATCATTTGATTTTTGCTCATACCCAAAACACTATCTAGTATTGATAGAGTGAATATTCTATGTGAGAAAATAGAGTAAACAGTGTTAGTGGGAAATTAAAAATTACTACAAAATTTTGATTGGGTATTGACCATTTAAAAGTTCAGGTACCAAAATTATTTGCGCAAATTTTGACATTTTCGATCATTTTAATTTAAAAGATTCATAAAATTACAAACTCATAGAATTGCATAGGGTTGTAAACGATTCAAGTAAAAATAGTACAGTACTAAACTCAAATTCAAGTGTGACTCAAAATTTCAAAGCTTGAACTGAATTCAAATTTAATCGAACTTAATATTTTAAACTCGAGTTCGACTTGAAGTAACATGATATAATCTCAAGCTTGACTTGATTAAACTCGTTTAGGTTAGATTCATTGAAATATATATATATATATTTAATTCTAATTAAAATAATCTTAATACCTAAAATCGGTTCAAATACGATTAACATTTATACTAGATTCGAGCTCAATAAGACTAGCGAGTTAATCGAGCCAAACATATAAAATTTGAGCTCGACTTGATAAAGTATTCGAATAACTCAAGTAAACTCAAGCCAAATTCAAATAGTTCGTAAATCAGTTTGGTTCATTTGTACTCCTAAGTTCATACAATTAATAATGGATCATGAAACTCATGGTTGAGGGTATTTCCCATAAAAAGGCTCTTGATAATCTAAAATGAAAAGGTTAAATATTTAACTTACATGTTACTACATGTATAGAGGTTGCCACGCGTGTAGAGGCAATGGATTATCTCCATTATTGTCATCTTAATCTTTATCAGTTATAAAATAAATAACTGAAAGCATCTATATTTTTTAAGATATTATTACATCATTTTTCTTTATTTACGTCTTTCTTGAAAAAGTTGGTTTTTGATAGTTTATGGTCAACTATGTTACCTCTTTAAGACCTATTTCAATTTTCTACATTCTTGAAACTAAGGCTAAACTCCTTTTTGTGTGCAAAAATTTGATGCTCAATATTGGGACAAAAGGATTGAGGAATTGTAGAGGGATACTCCACGTTAAAGTTCACTTGATAGGATCCTAAACCTATTATATGCTTTGTAAAGTTTATATTATATTAATTATTATAATTATAATTATAATTATTTTAATATATATCCATTATTACAATTAATCCAAGAGATGGGTTTGCTGTCTCCAAAATGTTGTCATTTGTATCTCTATGAGTAAATATCCAAGACGTGTCCAATAAATTAGAAAATAAAAAAAAATCATAATATAAAGAAAATACTTTTATGACACATGTCATAAGTTTATTCACAGGAACACAAATAAAACAATAAGCTTGGAATAGCAAAATTGTTTCCAATTATCCTATTTGGAACATCGATATTAATACTATCAGGCTATAAAATTATTAACAATCCTTATAATGGATATACAGTAGACTAAACTGGTCAGCAACGCAACAAATCCACCATGACTCTGTAGGCTATTATGGTTATGACTTCAAACAACTAGCGAATGACATTAATCATAGGCGGTACCTTCGTCAAGGTGCAGATCCATTAATTGAGAAACGAAACCTCAAATGAATAAAGTCAGAGCTACTCATTCTTTGAAGCGTTCACGACCTTAAACATAAAGACAATGTCATAGCAGATGACAAAGGATACGTCCAAAGTCCAATTCGTTTGGTCTTCGTAGTAAATATTTTGATAATTTTACATTTGTCTATTTGATGCATGCATTTCAGGTCCACGTGTTAACTACACAGTTGGTTGTCAATTTGAAGAGCTAAAAATTGTTTTTGCCATTCCATCTTTTTCCAAGAGCCAGGAAGCTTGATACTTATATGGCGTGAACAGTGTACTGGGACAGAATTTGGACCGTGGAGTCGACTCGTGACCCAACTTTCGGCCCAAGCGTTAGAAGAAAGGTTTCAATGCTACATATTGTAAATAACAGTAAAATTTTAATACTTTTATTACCATTGTTTGCCAAAAATAATACGGATACTTACTCATTAGATATCAGCATTTAAGACTTGTGAACATTAATAAATCTTTGTCCAGGGGGAGGGATGTAATCAGGTTAACTATATAGGGTTTTCAATCCACTCATCTGTAAAAACCTTATAGGATGGCTTTCGACCCACCTGATTGTTAAAAACAGTTTAACTCTATAAGATTTTAGGGTCGAGTTTTGATATGTAGTAAAAATCCTATAGGATTGTAGGATCGGATTTAAATCATATAACAAATCCGATGGATACCCAACAACCCATACTATAAATTAAAAAATAAAAATAGTCGTAAAATCTAATACTAAATTAATCTTGTTTGTTGTCTATTATAATTTAGCTCCAATGGAAGATTTAAGTTAATTAATTCTTAAGATATTATGTATAATCTAAGTCTCTTGTATGAAACATGAAGACAAGAGTAACATGTTTAAGTGTTTAAATGTTGAATCATAAATGTGGTCAACTACATATTACATCAATTTCACATGCATCTTTTATTTTTGCTCGTATAGTAAAAGTACATCAAAATACCAGCTTCTCTTGAATTTATTATTAAAATTTGAAAATAAATTGAAAAAAAAAAGTTATAGAGTCGGGTTCGGTTTTATAGCAAACCTTAAGGCGGCTTTAGATTTATGATGAAATCTGTAGAGTTATAAGGTTTTTAGTAAACCATATAGAGTAGTGGATTGGGTTTCGGTTTATATGATCCATTTAAAACCGACTTGATTACATCCTCATAGGGTAAGATCAAATCATGCCCTCAATACTAGGGGTGTTCTTGGTACAATTTGCCCTTTGAACCAAACTATGATTCGATTTTTCTTTCAAATTTGAACTTAACCATATAATTTAGTTTGTAATTTTTTCGAACTGAAAGAAAATAGTTCGATTTGCAATTTCAACCATTTCTTATTCTTAAAATTATAATGCATTCTATTGAGAAACTTCAATTACATACTTCATACCACTTATGCAAATATAAATAATAATATTTGAAATTAATTATTTATGTAAATTAATATGTAAAACTTATAGTAGGAGAGACATTTCATATATTTTAAAATTATAACCATACTAAACTATAATGATGTACTAAACTCGATAAAATAAGAATATGTTATCCCAATAAGAGATGCAAATTTTAATTTGTTGTATGCTTCCAATTAATATATTATTAATTATATAAATATAAACCAATAAGCAACTAATTTATAGAAGTAGATTAATTAGTAAGAAATAAAAAGATTATTTAGAATAATAGATGCTAAAATATAAAAAATTATCTTATTTGTAGATACACAACAAAAATTAAAACATAATATTACCATTAAGTTTCATTATAATGAATGATACATATCTGAATAAAAATTTTAAATAATTAATTTTTTTATAAAACAATTAAAAGAAAAAAATAATATGTTGGAATTTTTTTTTTAAAAAACATAAAACAGTTTAGTTTGGTTCGAACCATATAGTTTAGTGTAAAATCCTGAACCGAATTGCAAATCGAACCATTTTAAAAAAACAAAACTTTTGGTGCAGTTAAGTCCGATTCACAGTTTGATCAATTTTATTTCACAGCTTTACTCAATACCTTCAATGGTCTAAGCTGAAACCAATGCAAAATAAAAAAGGTTGACTAAAGTCTATTTTTATGACTGCAATATTGTAGCATTGTGTTGAATGCTTTTATTTACATTGTGTTTAGTTTATTGTAATGAAATTATTGTTTCACTTTTATTACTATGGAATAGTTTTTTATTACTTATTTGGTTTGCTCAAAATTCTACTATAAGAATGTCTATTTGTTTCATGCAATTTGTGGAATATATAACATATTCTTTTTTTTTTCTTAATGGGAAGAATTACTATTCTTTATGGAATGCAACTTTTTTCCTAAAAATACTCCAATTATAAAATTAAATAAAACCACAAGGATCATGATTCTTTTTCAGTCTTATTTTGTTCCAGTAGTTCAAATATAACGCTTGTGTCATTACATGACAAATAAATAAACCAGCAACATTTACCTCTAAATATTGATCTTCGCTTCTGTCTCATTTTCACTAACATTATTACAAGCCATGTTACGAAACTGTTTTCCCAAAAAGCATTAGCATATCCTTTATGTGATATTACTTGTATCGACTTTTTTTTTCCCCATTACAGCAAAAAAGGAAAAAATTGAATTTAATTGACTCCACTTGAATGTCCAATAATAATATCATCGGACTACAAAGTTATTGACTGTATTATCTTTTCTTTGAATGTTGGGTCAAGGACTAAAAAAACAGAAAAAAGAGACCAAGATTACCTTTTTTTTTTTTTTTTTGGCCCAAAGACCAAGATTGCTTTGATATAGAGTTAATTTCACTTTTAGTACTACATGATAGCAATATATATTTTTAGATTATTATTACAAATGGTATCCTAATTTTGACAAAATATATTATTAATTACATGAACTTTAAAATTAATCAATTTAATACCTAAACTTTGAAATTAATCAATTTAATATATGAAAAAACATTTTGTTCAAACCAACATTACCTTTGTTAAGTTTTTTCAGATATTAAATTAATTAATTTTAAATTTTTTTAGGTATCAAATTAATTAATATCAAAGTTTAGGTACTAAATTGATCATTTTCAACATTCAAGTATCTAATTTGCATATTTTATCAAAGTTTAGGTACCATTTGTGACATTATCCCTAAATTTTTAAATAAATAGAAAAAGTGTTTAAATTTAAATATTTATCATAACAGATTGGTAACATATAGGTATTTATATATATATATATATATATATTATGTCACCATCATTATTATATCTTGACTTATATAAGCTACATGTGAGTATGAGTTGTTACTTTCCCTTTGATAGTTTTATTTTAACAAACCAATTTTGTGAGCTTATATGTGTAAATTAAACCAATTGTGTAAAAAGGTTATTATAAAATATAAAGTCCAAATAAAGTGATCTAATAAAGTTATGGACTTTAAATGTATCATATATATTAAGTATGTAATATTATGTATAGAGACTAGATATATTGTTTCCTATTTTATGATGGGTAGAATAGAAAATAATAAATAAGGATATATATATATATATATATATATATGTGGTCATGATCCCCAAGTCATAAGCAACACATCTCATCATCAAAGAGAATAAAGTGAGATAAAGGAAATCTCTTAAAGGTTGCATATTAACTTGGAAGACCAAGCTATCCAAAATCAAAGCATTTTAAGCATTTTCCATATCATATAATAAGGTATGCTTCTGTAATTATTTATATGTGTTTGTGCCCTAATCTTGCACATATTATTGAGTATAGGGATGCAAAGGTTTAATCCCAACAAGTGGTATTAGAGCGGTCATGTGCGAGATTAGAGCCATAAGGTTATTGTTATTATTGATTGATTTGCTTGTGGGTCTTTCCTAATCTTGAAAAGATTAAGGTTTTAAATATTGTGATAAAAAAAAAAAAGGCACAAAAGGTTCTTTCCCTAATATATATATATAATTACTGTTTTTCAATTATATGATTGATGTTTGTTTAAGGATTTTTTTTTTCCAATTTTAAGAGTTAGGTTTTAAAGTAAATATAAAAGGCTTAAGTTATATTTTGGAGTTAATCGAATTCTTTATAATATTGATTTTCGTAAGTCTAAATCTTTTTATTGAGTATATATACTCATCGGAATTTGATTTGTCATACGAGTCGCATATGGAATCCCATGCATGTCTCTGTTAATTCTACATTTGTGAAATCGTAGACCTTCTATTGTGTACTCCATGGATTGAGATCCCGATCATCTGAGCAAGTCGTTGAATGGCTTTCATGTTTCAAAACAAAAATTGTCATATTTCAAACTTTGTAAGCCTCGTCGCAATTATGGTTGTTTAGATTTCAATTATATTTGCCTGGTAACTACAAAAAGGATGATCACCGTGTTTTGTCTTTTCTATGAGAAGATCGCCGGTGCTGTATGGAATGTCGGTGGTTCCATAGTTTGTCCACTTTACTTCTTGACATTTAACATGGGAAATCAGTGTGATTTTTTTCCTTCTATATATGGATTCATGCATGATGGATGATGGCTTGTATGGATTCCAGTCAACAAGATTCGAGTATGTATAATTTTTATACAGATTTAGTTGAAATCAATATCTAATGATAATGTCAAGTACTCTTTCTCCGTTTTGGGTTCCAGTCATGTGTTAGTTAAATATATCATCATGGATTTAGTTTTCAATTCACTCGCATGGACTGCAAGCCATGATAAATAATAATTCCACGACAATTGAATGATAGAGGAATCTTAGAATAATAAATTTCATATTTTAAAGTAGAAAGGTATGAATTTTTTCCTTTAAATTGGATTATATTAAGTGTAAAGTGATCTTAAAAGACTAGGTTAAAGATTGAGATAAAAAAGTGAACATTTGTTTACTTATTCTATTTATTTTGATAAATCTTGTCTAACTATCTTCTTAAAATAAATTGAATAATATGTTATCAAAGTAACATCTATTGTTTTGATTTAATTCAAGAAACTTAGATTTCGGAATAAAGATTTATATGAAATGTCTATATCCATACAAATCATAATCAGCCTAAAGGAAGGTTATTATTTGGCCAAATGATAGACATGTGATTATGAATATGTGATATTTCGATTTCATGCATGCAATTTGTCGGCCCAAAGGAAGACACATCATTTTGCAGAATTATTTATTAGTATTTATTATTATTTTAGAGGACACCATTTACAGTTGGTATTTTTGTCTAAAAACTATATATCAATTAAAGGTGGGCAAAGGGGCCTGGTGGGCCGGGCCGACCCACATCGACCTGCGGTTTAAACGGGCCGGATCATTTTGGCCCGCTTTTAAACAGGCCAAAATTTCTTGGCCCGTGCTTCGACCCCTAGGCTAAACGGGTAAGCCTGCAGGCCAAATGATATTTTTTTTGTTGTTTTTTTTTTATGTTAGTTTATGTAAAAATTGGAATATTTATATATTTTAAGGTTTTATATATATTAAAAATTAATTTTGTTACCATTTTGATTACTTATAAATGAAAATAAGTTTTTTAAATAATTTATTAGATACCATATTACGTTTAAATCAATAAATATATACTTAAAAATGTTATAATGGTTACGATTCATATATTAATCTATTTTCTTCCATAATATATCATAAATAATTATAAATATGTTATTGTATTATTCTTATTATTATATTTTTTCCTCTCTTTTTTTCTTTTTTTTTTTTTTAACTATTGGCCTGTAGACCTCGCCGGCCTATCATGGGCCAGCCTGCTTTGGCCCGCGGGCTAAACGGGCCAGACCAATTTGGCCCGCGTTTAAACAGGCTAAAAAAAATTAGCCACAGCCTACTTTTTTGAGCGGGTAAACAAGTCGATCCACGGGCCACAACCCTTATGCCTAGCTCTAATATCAACGTTGTAGTAGGTGTTTAAAATAAAATAAAAAAAAATTTAGGAATTCAAATTATGAAAAATGTATTTCTACTATTTAGGATAAATGGTTGAAATAGCATGCTACCAAAGTAGCCTCTCCTATGAAAATCATTCGCTTTGAATAGGTAGAAAATGTTGTGTAGATGTAAGTCATGTGAATACTGACCGACTCAAAGAAGGTTAATGTTTGACCGACTTACATGTGCACTTGCGATGATAAATATGTGATAGTTGTTCAATTTTTTATGTGAATGATTAGTCAGTCCAAAGAAAGGCTTAATCATTTGATAGAAATTCACTATCAATGTTTGATCATTGTACTAAGAGTACCACTTACAAGTTTTCATCTTTGTCCAAACACAGAATGTAAATGCTGTGTTCGGTATCTTGTGATGGGTTACGTCATTATTTGAATCATAAAGTATAGTCTCAGTATGACTATGAGCATAATTTAGTTTCTACTTGTTTTGTTATCTATTCAGTTATTAGTGTTACTTCAAATAGCTCTGCCAACATTACTATTGTCACAGCTCAAAGGGTACCCTAAACATGCTTTGCATCAGTTTATGGCCTCAGATAGACACAAGGATAGAGGTCATCACGGGGTAGTTCTGAACTGCGAATCACCCTGAATCGTCCCTAGTAGTTCCATACACGGGAATTGTTCTGTCAAGGACGTTTAAGAACCGCCGGAGGACCTGCCGACAGTTCCTCCGTAAGGAACTGGTGGTTCTTTCGGGTCGAGAACCGCCATCCCAGACCCGGTATAGACAATTAAAAAAAAAACGATTTATAGGTAGTTATTTGTTGTTGTTGTAGTTAGTGTGTTCATATTGTTGTGGAAGTAATATGTAATGTCTGGCGCAATGAAATTTATTTGTCATCGTTTGCTTGTATATTAATCAATTACTATGTGTTCCGTAATTGTGTTTATTATTTACTAACTATTATTTTTATTTGGAAAAATTTTAATGTTTATTTTGGGTATAAATAAGTTGTAATTACTTTTGTTGATTTTAGGGTTTTTTTTTCATTTTTCGATTAATTTATATAAAAAAATGGTTCACGGTTCGCGTGGAGCCGGAATCGGAACAGCTAGAACCGATTTTCGTGGAATCGTGAACCGCCCCGGTTCTGGTGGTTCTGGTTTAGGTCCAGAACCGACCCAAACCATGCCGACGTCTACACAGGGATATAATAAGATTAGATTACTCAAAGGGATGTGACACGTTTATCCAGGATCAAGGTCGTATATATCAAATAAAGCATATATGCACATAATAGCATCATAAATAATATTTCTTAACCATCATCTTATCACAAAACATAATAAGAACTGACACGACTTAAAGTCTTAAACATAAACAAAGACATACATAAAAAACTAGATAGATAATTTTAAATCTTCCTTCCACTTTGCCTTACTCCCCTGATTTACCCAAAAGTTGCTAACACGTATTGAGGTGACGACTTTCGTAGGGACAAACCACAAACTGCCCCTAAACCTATGAAATCTATAAAGGTGTGAGCGAACCACAGCTTAGTGAAGTAACTTAGACAATAAGCACACATCAACAAGACCAATTAAGTTTTATCAATACCCATATGCAATACGCCACTTAACCATATGATTTCACACTCATAAGACCGGATGATCGGAATCCAAACAGGTCGAAGATTTAGGCCCTCTCTAAAGGTTATGGAACTAGTCTCCACACTAGTGCCCAGGAGGATCAGATTATGCAGAGTAATTCCTTTAAAAACTTCTAAAACATTTTTTGGCCTTGCATACTAGGAAACTCCCTAAGCATTACACACTTCACGAGACCTCTAACAAGCGGCATTCCTCAAACCAAGCAGTTTCTGCGGAATTCGTGAGCCACATGATAGTACAGGCGGAACGAGGACTCACCATCAAAATCCCTTCTAACTCATCATGGACTTGGAATGGTAATGCATGACAGTAGTGATCAAAAGTATGCAATGCTGATGCAATTGAGTTGTGCTATGCGTGATCAATTAATTAATATGTCAAATAATATTAAATCAATTTCTTTAGTGGTCAAGCAGATACAGACACTCATCATATACTATCAACAACACAGACTATCACCAATTCAAGTTATCACTATTATTATAGTGTTTTATTCAAACAGCAGATATGATCCCAATTCCCCACACAATCCAATTTGTTATCTTTATTTAGGTACAACTAAGCTACACAACACAAGTATGAATTAGAGTCAAGTTACTCACCGATCGATAACGATAGTCAAGCATCGTAATAGTCGGAAGGGATGTCAAATAGGTAATCGAGCTTGCCTATAAATAAGAAGAATAATTTGTATTAACACTTTAGATGACATGCAATAACTAGCTAAAGTGATAGTACTATATAATCGTTATTTACTTTCCTCAATTGTTTTTATTATTGACCTACCTTGGTTGAACTTTAATAAAGACTTTAATTAATTATCCTTATGTGGACATAAGATCCTTTTTGGGCTTTAACTTAAGCATTTAGGCTCATTCCTACCTTTCAAGTTCCCATGCTATATTGGTTTGTCACTTTGCGAGCCTTATAGTTTAGAGCATTAAAGACTTCTTACTATGATTTTATTTCCTTTCTTGGGCCTAAATTACTTATTTCCAAGTTTTAGGCTTATCTTCCCTTTCTTCATTCTCGATTAAAGGTCTACAGGCTTAGGTGATTAAAAAGTATATTGAGCCATTATTACTATAACATGTCTATATCAACTAGCTTTTAGGCCTAAATTATCCTTGACACTTCTCATATCTTATATAGGGCCTCACATCCATGTATATATGGTTAATAGACTTTCTTACTATAATTTTATACTAATAGCTCATTAAGACATGATAGGGCCCAACATCATAACCAAAAGCCCATGTCCAATTTCATAATCTTTTGTTGATCCTTGGGTTTATCCACTTGCCAACTAATTGGACTTAAGCATTCAAATGGCCCATTAAAAGAATTATAGCCTAATTTTAATCCATGTTTATGCATTGAGGCCCATTAATGTTTCTCTAATTTCTTTCCATGATCTTTTGATAATTTTCTTTTTACATCAAAAGATAATTTAATGCTAATATTAATTAATTAAACCAAAGAATTTATTTCTCCTTTTCTCATTTTAACCCAAGCCATGCTTGATCTTACGATGAATTTGCCAATTTTTCTCGTGGTCCATCTAATGTTGTGGTAGTAAGATAACTCATACTCATACTTAACTTATGCTTTATGAAGTTATAGGAAAAAGTATTATTTTTATCTAACAAGGAATGGAATAACACAATTGTAAATTCCGATCAAAATTCATCCCATAGAACCATGGTCTTATACTTACTCTAAATGGTGTATTTTTGTTATTTCAGGCCTTCCAATGGTTCATACAACATATATAGGTGTAGATTAATTAGAAAACATCAATTTTTATCAAGTAAAACTTGCAACAAACAGGAAATAAAATAAGTAAATTTGGATTTGTTGGAGTTGCCCAAATTAATGAGTCTTATAGTTGAGTATGTGTATATTTCTTATATTCTAAATATCCTAAGGGATTATATAATATATCTATATGAAAAGGACTTAGAAAAACATTATTTTTACCATGTATAAGTCATAAACAAAAAGAAAACTAAAAGAGAAAACTTGGACCTCTTGAGTTTCCACAAAAATATGTACCATATCATTTAATATGTATGGATCCTTGGTATTCTAGGCCTCCTAGGGGTTTATATAGCATATCTAGGTTTAAATGAGCTAAAACACATCATCTCAACTAGTCATAAGAGATAAATAAAAAAAGGGTTAAAGAAAATAAATTCGAATATTGAGAGATCCTACAAGAACATGTATCATAAAACAAGATAACACAAGATTTTTTATGTTCCAAGCTTCCTAAGTAGTTGTACAAGTTAAAAAGGAGTTTTCAAGTAAGGAAAACAAATTTTTAGCTTCATATGTAAGGGATCCAACCCTAGTAAAGTTTGTACCACTAAAAATAGCATTTTGAAGAAAGTAAGACCCCTTTTTGGTGGTCTCAAGTTGGAACATGAATTTTAAAAGAACTCATACCCATATTTTCCTTTGTTTTTCTACATATGAATGATACCAAAGTTCAGTTTGAGTATTATACCTTGAGGATTGAGGAGTGATAGTGTATCACTCCCCTCTTTCGGATGTAGATCCAAACCTAAAAGGTGATAAAAGAGAGTTTTTAGCTCCTTAACATAAAAGATAGAAATTTTTTAGTAAAGGAATCTTGGCTATTTTTGAGTAACAGAATCTTAGCTTACCTAGTAGCTTGAGTATCTTGTGATTTCTACCTACAGATTCTTCACTTTTTGAGCATAAAAATTCTACCTTTCCATATTAAGCTAAAGGTAGATTTGTTGGTTTGTATGAAAAGGAAAAAGGAGATGAAAAGAGAGACAAATAGTGTGAATGAAAGAGAGAGAGAAACGGCATGTAGGGTTGGGATGCGAGAGAGGGAGAGACATGGGAAAGAGAGAGAGAGAAGAGAGAGAAGGCGGGGGAGGAGGGAGGAGGAGGAAGAGGAGAGAGACACAACGTGAGGTGAGAGAGAGGTCTTTTCCCTTTCTTTTAAAAGAAGAAGATGGAATGGCATTTGACAAGACAAGGCATTAAAGAGTGCCTTGTAAGGAGGCTTGTAATGAGTTGTGAGTGTATCAAAAATGGTATTTTGGCATGAGGGGGGGATTTGTAATTGATGGTTTTCATAGGTGTAGTTGACTTTGTACAATTGTGTGGTTATTTATTGGACTTGGAAAGAAAAGAAATTTTAGTGGATGTGCTTTAGTCTTATACAGTTTTGGTATGGGAAACTATGGATTTTCATTCTTCATAAAATATTTGTATTTCTATTATGTACATGGGATGAATTAATTTATTATCTAACAAATATTTATGAATCGGAAGACAATTTTAGTTATGAATTAGAGACATAAATATTTATACTACATAATGATGATAATTTAATACAAATAATTACTAAAGCTAAAATTCAAGTTTTCAAAATTATGCGATTGGCTATTGTTAAGGGTCAAGCCACATAATTTAGAGTTTGTGTTTTTAAACTAAATTTTTAGCTCTAAAATTCTATAATATTTTTGTTGAGCTTGACCTTAAGGTTTCGGTTCCTATTCTACAAGATTGAATCCGTCTTTGTTTCATTTTTAGGTCTTATCAGATGAATTTCGGGTTTCAGGTATCTATTCAAGTCACTATCTGATATTTTTACGATTTTGTACCTACAAAGGAATGCTATGGTGCTACCTAGCATAATATAGTAAAGATTTGTCTAGAACGAAAAATTCTGCGGGTTTACAACTATGGTTGATAAAGTTAGCATAAATAAAAAATACCTTTTAGGATCTTGAGAAAAGGATTGCTGAGAATAAAAAGACTGTATCTGGTGCATGTTAGAAAAGTATGTCTCAATAAGGTATAAAGATAAGAATGTTGCAATAAAGACACCGCAAAAGATACAATATGAGGAACTAGATCATGATGACTATTTCTTTTGTGGTACTAAAGATTTATAGAGAGAAACATTGAAAATCGTAGCATACTTACTCAATAGAGTACTAACCAAGGTAACTACTAATACCCTATATGAACTTTGGATAGGCAAGAAGTTTAGTTTAAAACATTTACATGTTTGGAGGTATCTAGCTAAGGTTAAGCCTTATTGGCCAAAAGAAAGGAAACTGAACTTAAGGACCATAGCTGTTACTTTATAGGTACTCTAAAAGATCCAGGAGTTACAAGTTTTATGATCGTACTATTAAGGCATTGTTTGAGACAATTAATGCTAGGTTTTTTTTAGGATGTTGAGTTTGTCAAGGGAGATAAGGTTAAGGAATTTATCCTTGAAGATGAACATGTTGACGTCCCTCTAGTTGCTATTGATAGTGTTCAAGGTCAGTATAGTACTTGACATTGCTCAAGAAACATATTCAAGACAAGGTAACATAAATGGCTCTCCTTTCCAAATTCACGTAACTATAGAAAAACAAACTTCAAATCCTTAAGAACTGATGCCATTGAGAAGATCCACTCGAGAAAGGAGAAGTGCAATTCTAGATGATTATGTTGTACTTCTCCAAGAACATAAGGATGGCGTTAGAATGATGGAAAAGATCCAATCAACTTTTTTCAAGCCATGACAAGTGTTGATTCTCAAAAGTGGATAAATGCCATGAAGAAAAAGATGAAGTAAATGAAGGATAACGATATTTAGGACCTTGTATCATTGCCTGAAGTGAAAACCATTGGTTAAAAGTGGATACTTAAAACCAAAAATGATTTGAAAAGCAATATAGTAAGGTATAAGGCACATCTTGTGGCTAAAGGCTTCACTCAGAGGGAACGCATTGACTGTAAAGAGACTTTGTCTCTTGTTTCTTTAAAAGACTCTTTAAGGTTTATAATGGCACATATAATGCATTTTGATCTTGAGTTACATTAAATGGATGTAAAGATAACATTTCTCAATGGTGTAATTGATAACGATTTATATGGTGCAACCAGAAAACTTTGAATTAAAAGATTCAATGAAAGTGATTTACAAATTAAAGAAATCCATCTATGGACTTAAGCAAGCGTATCGATGATAATTTCACAAATTTCATGAAATATTCATCTCATACGGTTTTGACATGAATTTTATTGATGATTGTGTATACTATAAGTTCAGTGGGAGCAAGTTTATTTCCTATTATGTGTGGATGACATATTACTTTCCATAAATGATATGAACCTATTGAGTGAAACCAAGAGATTTCTATCATAGAATTTTGAAATGAAGGATCTTGATGGAGCTTCTTTTGTATTAGGAATCTAAATACATTGTGCCCATTCATGAGGTATTCTTGGATTATCACAAAAGAACTATATTAAGAGACTGCTCAAACATTTAGCATGTAGGATTGTAAACCAAAAGATACCCCTATAGCTAAAGGTGACAAATTTAGTTTAAGCCAATGTTCCAAGATTGATTTTTAAAGTAAAGATTTGGAAAAGGTTCCTTATGCTTCAACTATGTGTACGAGTTTGGATATTGCGTACATTGTTGGAATGTTGGGCAGATATTTGAGTAATCCTAGGGTGGATCATTAGAAAGTAGCTAAGAGAGTCATGTAGTATTTATAGAGAACAAAGGATTATATGCTTATATATAGGAAATCAAAACAGTTGAAGATCATTAGGTATTCTGGTTCTGATATGATTTCACTAGATGCCAAGAGAGCTTAAGATCGACATTGGGATATGTTTATCTACTTGCTAGACGAGCGGTTTCTTGGAAAAGTGCAGCAAACACTTATGGCTTTTTCCATCATGGTGGCAAAATTTATATCTTGTTATGAGGTACCCAATCATGGGATATGATTGCGAAATTTTGTCACTAGGCTACACATTATAAGTAATATTGAAAGACCACAGAATATAATTTGTGACAATAAATCAGCAGCGTTGTATCCTAACAATAGGAGCTCAACGAAGTCAAAACATATTGATATTAAGTTCCTAGTTGTGAAAGAAATAGTTCATAATGGATAGGTGTCTATAGAGCACATAGGAACAAACTCCATGACTGCAGATTTTCTTATTAAAGGTTTACCACCTAAGGTTTTTCATAAGCATATTGCTTACATGGGTGTTATGTATTTTCAGGATGTTTACTTTTAGTGGGAGTTTGTGTTCTAAACTATTACTCATTATTATAGACATATTGTATTGTTTACATATTATGACACAGTTATGGTTAAAACTTTTATTTATAAAGTAATAAAGTTAATTCCAGTTATAAAGTTCCATGTTCAAATTTGATATCTGAACTCATACAGTATAAAGTATACGGTTAGACATCTTGGAAATAGCTATGTTAGATCACGTCAAATGTAATTTCCATGTTACACATCCATACTTGATCCATGTCATTTAATTATATTGATATATGTGATCATTAAAGGGTTAGTTACGACATATATGATGAAGCCTACTTTGGTCCTGTATTGATATTATTGATGGACCAAATTGTTTTAAGATGCATTCAGCAATGATAATGAAATCTTGAGTGCTCACATGGTTTATACACAATTATAAAGCTATACACATAAAGCCCAAATGGAAGATTGGTAGGTTTATTTTTAATAAACCAATTTTGTGGGCTTATATGTGTATATTAAATTAATTATGTAAAAGGGTTATTATAAAATATAAAGCTCAAATAAAGTGATTTAATAAAGTTATGGACTTTAAATGTATTTATAATATAAGTATAGAATATTATGTGTATAGATCAAATATATTTTTTCCTATTTTATGATGGACAGAGTAGGAAATAATAAATAAGGACATGTATATAAATATATTTTCATAGTCCCCAAGTCATAAGTAACACATTACTCTTCTAACATCTTATCATAAGAGAGAATAAAGTGAGATAGAGCAAATCTCTTAAAGGTTGCATATTGACTTGGACTTGGAAGACCAAGTCATCCAAAATCAAAGCATTATGAGCGTCTTCCATATCGTATATTCAGGTAGCTTCTGCAATTATTATATGTGTTTGTGCCTCAATCTTGCACGTGTTATTGAGTTTAGGGATTCAAAGGCTTAATCCCAACACCCTTAACTTCCATGGAATATTTCTAGGGGCTTAATTACCAAATTTGATGAACCTATATAGATATTGTAAACCTCTTAATTTCACATAACCTAATTTTGATAATTAACAATAATATGATATAAAAGCTTGAAGAAGCTTTGAGAAAAGTCATGAAGATCACTTCTGATTTTTCAAAATTTAAAAATATTAGAATGTAAACAATTCAATTATAGTTTAAGAAATTTGAATTATCATAAAAAAAAATTTCCCTTAAGTTTTTTCAATCAACGAGTAACAGGAAATCAACAAAGTAATTATTAAGACTCTAATAAATTTAAGAGAACTACCAATCACTTTTGAAAAATAATTCGAAAAACAGTAAATATGCCTCGAAACTTGTCAAATAAGAATAAAGTAATAAATCACCAAGCAAAACTTTAACAGATAAAAAAATAAAATATAATATCTAGATTCATCAAATACGTAGAATTAAATAACATCTAACAAGTAAAATTCCAAAATAATCATATATAAATATTGATAGATTTATAATTAAATTATCGTAACCTCTATAAAATAAAAAATAAAAAAGCTAATAACACCACCTTCTTCAGTATGTTAAATCCCTTGGAAGTCACTCAAATTATATAAATAATTTATCACATAAGAAAATATCCAAAATATAAAACAAATAATTATAATAAGATAGAAAATCTCTAAAATTAATACCAATAAAATATTATACATTACTAGTTTAATCATGTAGTTATTTTAGCACATGATACGCAATAAATATATGATAACCTATTACTACAATTTACAATAGCAGCAGTAGTATTAATAGCATCACAAGTAATTAACAATAAACAATGTAGTAAAAATAAATAAGATTATTTTGTTATATAATAAATAATACCATAATTGATCTAGATATCAAGACAATTTAATAAGTTAACAATACCAAGACCATAATTATTATATTACTAATATTATATCAATCATAACTTATCAACTATAACAATGCTATATGATTTATAAATATATTATAACAAATATCGTAATATTAATAAACTAATGTAATAAGTACCATTGTAATTTAGAAATTATAGTAATGATATATAATTAATCATCATATCAATATAACATATAACACAACAAGACCCTAGGCTTAATTACCTAGAAAAGCTTACAATTATTATTACGAACTACGTATATAATAAATCATTTGATACGTTGAATATTATGTCCGGTAATTATAATAGAAAGGAAAAAACAAGAAAAATCAAGAAATATGAGAATATGATATTAATTAAATAATGTAGACCGAGGTCATATAAGAAAATTATTTGGAAATTTTAGTAAAATAGATATATGCATCATGAACCCTAAAATTCGCATTATAACTAAAATCCTAAACCATATCGGATCAGACCCAAACCTTAGAAATCTTAGATCAAATCAAATAAATCTTACAACCTTAGAATATCATATACATTAAATTAAACACAAATACACAAAAATTCAAAACCTTAGAAACCTTAAATGGGATCAGATAAAGATTCAATAACCCTGAGATGTTAGATGAATTAAATAAAATGTAAGACTGTATAGGTAAATCGTTTAGTAAAAATATATCGCTAACAAAACGATCCAATAGCTTAATCAATCCGAAAACCCTACGCTAGATAATTCATCTATTTTGTAACGACCCGACATACGTAATTCAATAATCAAGCATGCCAAGTCCCCAACCATATATAATACTTGAGTATTTTATGTAAAGTTGTCCAAAAAGAATTTGTTTATGTTGAACATTGCTAACCATTTTTAAATATTGAAATCATTTAGTTAGATTTTCGAACAACTGGATTTAGTTACAGAAAAATCAAACTTGTAAAAAGATAGTAAAGGTTTCTACTCCCACCAGAGTAGACGGAATTTATAAGAAAAAAAATATTATAAAATCATTTTATAATCTACTTTCAAAAGTAGATCAACATTACAAACATATAGGCACCATCAGGCCCTTTTATAAAAATACACATATTCAAGAGATAAATCCAGCTCTTCAAAAATTTAAAAAAAAATAATAATTACAAATGAAATCTCTGATCCTAACCCACTTCATTCATCCAACATCGCCCAAAACCTGAGCCAAGCATCATCATTACCAACATTATCATTATCAACAACATCACATCATCAACTTTATCATCATTAACATCCACATCACTCCATCATCATTAATCATCAATACCTAGAAAAAAGAACAATCATAACAATAATGAGCTGAAGGCTAGTATATAGTAACACAAGCATACACGGAGTGACACATGAGCTTTAACTAAATGCAATGCAGTAATAACAGGTTATTATCTTTACTTTAAGTTAAAAAAATCAATACTAGAGCACTTGCACTCTGAAGCAATCCTGGAAATGATTTACTATCCTTGGCCCACCATAGCAGTAGTGAGGGAGCGTGCCAGTAGGCCCCATAAGCGACTACCTCAGGGTAGAAATCTGGGAGTCCTGAGTAACCATAGCTACTTAGGGGTTTGATATAAGCAACCCTAATATTTATATCTGCTGTATAATCGATAAGGAAAAGAAGTCTCATTTAGGGTTCACAATCGTTATGCACACTCTACCCATCTCAGTCGATAACATCATCTAGTTTAGTCATCCCCATAAAACATGAAACATATGATATTACTTCTTTCCAAGCCTAAGTAGATGTTATACCGATACCATTGCCCCATTGACTATTCGCCAAGCCACCAACAAATGTCATTACATCACAACGGAGGTGGTCTAAGCACATAAACTATCGTGTCCACTCGAATAAGGTTGCCACTCCCCAGACTGGATTCAATGACACACGTACAACCAATACTCTTAAGTTATTAAGCTGAGTTTAAGTTTCAATCCATTTATAATGCATATCCTAGCATCTAACATGCAAGACTACGTACCTTATATTTATAATCCAAATAGGCTCATAAGATAAATCAGAAGCCAACTCAAAAGATAGATCAGGTATTCATATCTGTACATTCAAGAATTAAACTTATATAAGAAATTAAGTTAATTATCCACTTACCTCAAACTTTTATTAAAATCCTATTTGATCAGACATTAAATTGGAACCCCGTTATGGTTGTGAAGATTACCCCGCCAAAATACGGATAGTTCTCCTTTGTCTATCAAAGTATTTCTTTTCACTTTGATTATAGTCGTTTTATTACAAAAGCATCATCACATCATTCATACTCAAAAACATTTATTTTCTAAGTAAACACACATTTGAAACAACATATTCACCAAGTTATTTATGGTTTATTCCAACTCATTAACTTAAGCTAATTATTAACTCTTAACTCATTTTAACTTAAACCTAGCCAAATTGATTAGAGTTAATAATTTAATCCAATTACTGAGCTAAGATAATTAGACTTAATCAATCTAATCCATTTTAGCTTACTGAATTCTATTTAGTCAAGTTAAACTAAGATTAATTAACTAAGTTCATTTTATATCTAAAATTTAAATTAACCTGAGTCTATATTAACTTAATTTTAGTAAGTTGATTAAACTCAATCAATCTAATTCATTTTAGTTTATTTGAGTTCATTAAGCCAAGTTGAACTTAGATTATTAACTAAGTTCATTTTATATATAATTATATATTTAATCAAATCATTTATTAGATCTATAAGTCCACTTAACTCATGCTTCATTATATCATCTAACTAACATAACATATCAACTATCATTTATTTATTTCATTTTAGCTCAAAAAGATTCATTTTATATTTACTGCATACATATAACTAGTAAAACAACATTTTAACTTTATTTGAAAAATATAGTAGCTGGAAAGAAATAAAATTTCTACCTTGCTATTTTTAAAATTTGAAAAAACTTAAAACATAAAAGTCGTAGATCTCTTTTCTAGCTTTCCAAAAAAATTTGAATCATCATAATTCGAGTTCGAGTGAAAAAGTTATGATTAAATTACAAAACAGTATCGTGCTGGAAAATTTTGACCTGAGGAGGTAACCCCCTTCGTCACGGCTATGATATGGCTTCTTTCATTTGAAAATTCTTGTTCCAAGGAGATCATGGCCTGTATCATGCCCGTGAGGAATAGTAGAACCCAACTATGCATTTTCCTTGTCTTTTTACCTTACTTTTATCAACTTATAATGTCATACTTCAATCAAACACATCATCTAAACATCATATAAGTTAATTTTCATACTTCTAATACTTTTATACTCATTCAACAACATCAAACACCTCCAAACTATTCTATTAAACCCCATATCCACTATTCATCATCTCCTCCAATAATGCATAAACCACATTATCTATCATTCATAAATTTTATCACAATTCTAACTTAAATCTAGTATCAACTCATCACATACATATATAAACAATAACAAAAACAAAAGAAATAGAAAAACTTATCTTTTTGGTACACAAGCAATTTGATCTTCTTTCTTGTTGTTGGGCTTCTCCTAACTTTGATTTCTCTTCTCCTATCTCATCTTCTAACTTTGATTTCTCTTTTTCTCTTCTGAATTTGAGATTTAGAGAGTCAAATTTGAGAGAGACAAAGAAAAGAGAAAATAGAAGCGAAGGAATAAGATATGAGAAAGAGAGAAGGAGAAAAGAGAGAATAAGAAAGAATGAAAAAGGCAAAAGAAAATAAAGCAGAGGGAAAAAGAAGGATAAGGAAAGGAAAATGATAAAATTATGATATTTTAGAACAAAGGTATTGGGTTTAGAACTTTCAGATCAATATCTTTAGTTTTTGAAGTATTTATAAGATGATTTCATAATCAATAAGTTAGAAATTAAGAACTTAAAAAAAGAATTTAATTTAGGAATTTAATTTAGATCAAAATGATGTTTAATGTGAGTTAGAGTTTAAGAACTGATATTTTTATACAAACAAATTTTATGAAGATCAAGGAATTGAAATTTAGGCTAAACTTTGAGGTTTAGGAATCCACTAAGCATTTAAACAACATGTTTAGGGTTTTAGGAATTGAAATCTCAAATTTCAACTTAATTAATTACTAATCTAATTATATCAACTTGTCTAATTACATCCTATAATTCATTTGACTTGCTTAATCTATCTAAACTTAATGTCTAACATAGGTGAAAGTTTGGGGTATTTCATATTTGATCTCTAACACGCAAATCAAGGCAATATATCTAAATAATATCTATTAATAAAATAATAAGAAATAATTCCATATAATTGTAAACCTCTAAAATTTTACAGAAATCTTATAAGTGAAACCTTAAAATAAAAAATGGAACAGAAATCCTAAAGTCAAACTAAGTCAACTAAAACTCCAAACTGGATCAAACAGCTTCTAAGACCCTAAAATATGTAATAAAATTATAGAAATAAGATAAACTTAAATTATGAACCAAATATATATTATAAGTCCTAAAATGATCATATTCGACAAATTTTCGATCGTATCAAGCCTTTACGGGATCAGTTTTTGCATTCGATCACGAGCACGTAAATCAAGATAACATAATTTAATTAATATTTAAGTAATAAAATAATGAAAAATATTTTCTATAATGGTATCTAAATTTTCAAATCAAATTTCATTAATCAAACAGTTTCCATACCTAATCGCTAGTACACAAATCGAGATAACAAAACTAGATAACAATTAATGATAAAATAATATCAATTCATCTTTCAAATATCATTTAATAATTTATTGTATCATAAAAATATCAGTTACAAATTTTTTGGTTACGAAAAATGTTAGCAAACTATACTTACACGCATATTTTATGAAATGACCTAGATTTATATTTTAATCAAATCTCATGTGTTTATTAATTTATTTTAAGGAGATGAATTGAATGAGTATGTTTGTGTTGTTAGTAGTCTAATATATAAGATTTTGTATGTGTATATGTGGATATTAATATTTTGTTCTATATGCATTAATGTGTGAGTAATGAAATTATTAATGTTGTCTTGTGCACATTAAGATGTTAAATTAGGTTAGATTATTAAATCAACTCCAATTTTGTTAAAGATTAATTGATAGAGTTCTTGGTAATTAAGTAGCATTTATGCCCTAAATGTAAGCTAAATGGAGTCCAAATTAAAGTGAAATGCAACCTAAAGTTAATATATGCATTAAGGGGTAAATTTGGAAGTGTAAAAGTCAAAATTAAGCTAATTTGATTACTTTTT
This sequence comes from Combretum micranthum, assembly GCA_024138025.1. Lineage (NCBI taxonomy): Eukaryota > Viridiplantae > Streptophyta > Magnoliopsida > Myrtales > Combretaceae > Combretum > Combretum micranthum. The sequence goes on along the minus strand of JAMXBD010003177.1, from coordinate 30,502 downwards.
GAGGCAGCTCAAAATTTTATCCGAATTTTCCTTTTCTTTCTTCTTTTTTTCTTTTCTTCTTCTTCCTCCATTTCCATCTCCATTTCCAAGCTCAAGTTAGGGTTATATCAAGTTGAAAATCAAAGTTATTTTCAAGACAAGGTATATATATGTGTATTTGAATTTATTTAGTTTAGGTTGTTATGTTGTTTTATTTTCCTTCTTAAAATAGATGTATGGATTATTGGATGAATTGAGCTTAATGTTGATCAAATATTTGTTCATGCATGGGATGAGTTGAGAAGGTGCTATATGAGTGTGGGAGAGTATGCATGTATTGTTGTATGATTATGAAGAGTTGGGAAGTTGTTAAGAGGATTTGTGTGGGATAATTTAGAATTGATGGAAGTAGAAATTGAAGTGTTTAATTGTATTGAATTCATGCCTTGAATTGCTAGAATTGAGTAGTATAGATATGAGTAAGGCTAAGATGTTAGTAAGGTGGTGGAGGAAGGATTAAAGTGTATTATGATATGATTTTGTAAAGTTGAAAAACAGGGGATTTAAGTTTCTCTCGTTTAACCTTGTTTTTAAAACGTACGCCGGCAACCTGGGAATTCAACGCCGCCGGCTTAGAGGCAGCGTTGGATTCAGAATTTTTAAGGCTGGCTGAAAGCCGCCGGCTTTCGCTGGGAAAGTCAGCCGGCGTTCATTCTGTCATGTTGAACGCTGGCAGTGAAAATTAAGGCCGCCGGCGTATATGTCAAAGCCGCCAGCTTATCTGAGTAAGCGGCCGGCTCAGACCTCTCTGGACGTTTTTGAAAATTTTGGTTTTGGATTCTACGCCGGCTCAAGGCCGCCGGCGTAGGATAAAGGCTGACGGCGTACAATTTGAACGCTGCCAGCGTTGGAAGTGTATATTTTCAGAACATTGAGCACCGGCCCAAAGCCGCCGGCTTTGGCTGCCGGCCTATCCCCTGTGCTTTTGAAATTCAAAAACTTTTTCCAAAATTTTCCGAAGTTTGTTATTTGAGCAATTGAGTTTTATTAAGCGATTTGGGACATAATAGGATGTTTAAATGATTATTCATGACCTTGTATCAATTATTTAGATTTCTTTGATAAATTGTGATATATGGATATAATATGTATATTTGTGTTAATGAGATCTGTAATTGTGATTTATTAATTATTGTGATATTTCCATTACAGTTAAGGATTCTTCGGTTAGTTCATCACCGAGAGATCCTAGTTCTATTCTAACGGTTCAGGTACGCAATAACTTGTTGATGTTTGCTAGGACCAGACATTTCTAATTTGACCTAAATTGATTCGATTTAACATTTGGATGAATTGGATGTCTATTACGCTGTTTAATCTGGTCCGAGGAGCAGCAAACCTGTCATGATGCAATGACATGTTAGCTAGGCGCTTAACCAAGTCATGATGCAATGACTTTACCATGATGCAATGGTACGCTATGATGCAATAGCGATTCTTTTGGTTAAGTGGGTAGCCGATAGGGGGAATTGTATCTGTGTAACGTTTGCTTAAACTTAGGGGGAAATACCATGATTTAGTTCAAGGTTTATGGGAACTTGTGAACTAGGCTCATGTTATGGACTGAGTTTAAGTAGAGTCGGGCAACGGCTTTTAAACCCTAGATGAAGCTATTATCTTCATGAAATAGATATAGGAGATATAAGTATTCGGACTGCTTATATCAACCCCCTGAGCAGCTGCTGTTACTCAGGATCCCTGGATTCCCGAAGTGTGACCGGGGTTTGAATACCCTCTTGTTGATTTGTGAATCAAAATGTAATAAAGATAACCACTTGTTCTATGATGCATTACATGAATTGGATGACTTGTTATGCATTGGTTATTGTGTACTGGGCCTCTGGCTCACTTTTGCTGCTTTGCAGGTATGGAGACGAGTATTACGATGACTTGGGCTATGGGTCCGATTTCGAAAGATTTTGGATGAGTGGGACGAATAGGATCGATTACCCTGGACTTTGAAGACTTTTTGCTAAGGAGAAGTTATGTATAGAAGGCTTGTAGTTAAGCCAATTTCTTTTGTAATGACCTTAAGATCCTTTAGGATTCTCATGTTTTGAGAAAACATGTAATTTGTTTTAGTGTCATGTATTGACACAAAGAATGTTTATATGATGTAAATATATGTATAGATTGCTTTTGTTAGCAATCTTGTTTTATTTAAAAGCTTTACAAAGTAGTGATTTTGATCAAACAATTTTCATAAACTGTTAGTTTTAGGACAACCTTACATATAATGTGAAAACGTTATATGTGGTTGGGGATTCGGTACTCTAAGTCTCGGGATTTAGAGGATCGGGTCTTTACAGATGGTATCAGAGCCTTGTTTATGAAATTGTTTGATTAAATAGTGGTGACTTGACCTTAGATACGGTGAGTTAGTTAGACATATATAGGACTTGTTTATATTAAGTTTTATGTTTAATTGTCTAATTGTTTATTAATTGTTTTGATATTGATTTGACCTTGTAAAATTATTATATGTCATACATGTTGCATGTTTGTTTAAAAGATGGATAGGTCACGAAGAGTAACCCGACAATCTTCGGAAAGAGAAAGTATGCCACCTCCTTCTCAGTCTACTATTTCAGCTTCTGCATCAGCTAGTATTCCAGCTTCTACTTCGACTCCATCACCGGCTTCGGCTTCTACTGCACCGAATCCACAGCCTCCTCAAATGCCAGCATATCCAGCTATGCCACAGATGCCTACGGAGATCCGAATAATGTGCTCACTATGTTTCGGGATATGTTTGCAATAGTTCAGCAGTACCAACAAATGATGTATCAACAACAACAACAATTTATGCAGCAATATCATCCTCCAACTGTGAGAGAAGAGCCACAAGTACCAATGGGAGACCGGAAAACAAGTCAAGTTGCATGATTTTGTTAGACTGGTACCTGATTTTGATGGAACTGTTTTGGATCCGACTCGAACGGAAGGTTGGATAGTGGAGCTAGAGAAAGCGTTTGCAGCTTGTGAAGTGCCTGAGCATAGAAAAGTTGATTTGGCTATATATATGTTGAAGGGAGATGCATATAATTGGTGGAGATTGAATAGTGAAGGATATGTGAGACCGATACCATGGAACAGATTCAAAGAAGCCTTTTTCTTGCAATACATTCCATCCACAGTGCGGGAACAAATGATATCGAGTTGGTTGAGTCTAAGGCAGGGAAATAAAACTGTTGAAGAATATCATGCAGAATATTGTAGATTGCTTCGATTTGCGGGTACAAGTTACAATGATGAGAGCATGAAGGTTCAAAAGTTCCAAGATGGCTTGAACATGGAGATTAAGAGTGAGGTTAAGAAGTTTCAATTATCAACACTGTGAAACAGTAATCAAGGCAAGTTAGTGGAACAAATTAATAATGAAAATAAAGCTCAGAGGGATAGACGTGCGACATTTATGGGCAAGAGATCGGTGACATCCTACACCCTTATTCAAGGTTTGGTAATGTTAACAAAGGCAAGCGACCATATTTGGGTAAGAAACCAAGCTCGGGACAAGTGGTGAAGACTCCTATGCCATCCATTCCATTTGATAGGCGATGCCCTATATGTTTTGGGCCTCATGAATCGTTTCAATGTAAATGGACTCCTGGAGCTTGTTTTGCATGTGGGAAAGTTGGTCATAAAGCTTCTGATTGTCCTGATCCTAAATTGAAGCCCATCTTTTGTGCTCATTGTCAACAAAGAGGTCATCATGTGGCAAATTGTAAAGAAAAGCCGAGGAATGAAGGACCGAACTTTGGAAAGGGAATGACAGCTGCTAGGGTGTTTGCTTTGCAACAATGTGAGAAAGCTCCTTCGGTTGATACACTGGCAGGTATAATACAGATTGCAAGACATCCTGCATATACTTTAATTGATACTGGTGCTACTCATGCATGTATTGCTGAAAGCTTTGTGAATGAGTGTGGTTTGTCTTCTGAAGTGTTGTATGATAGAGTGATGAGTGTGAATACTCCTTTTGGTGTGCAATCCAAAGAGCCATGTGTATGTAGAATGTTGATGTTGTGATTTCTGATGAAAGCATGCCAATAGATATGTTAGTTCTACCTTTAATTGATTTTGATGTTATTCTTGGAATGAATTGGTTGAATCTTTACAAAGCACAATAGATTGTAGTAAAGCGGAAGTGAGTTTTGAATTGGAAGGTAGAAGACTATTTCATGTGTTGGAAAGAAGGAGACCCGAAGTATGTATTCTATGGAATTGTGGGAGAAGGATATGGGAACTACAATGGGTAGTGAAGAACTCCGAGTTGATATGGTGCCAGTAGTAAGGGAATTTGTTGATGTTTTTCCTGATGAATTACCCGGTTTGCCACCGGATAGGGAGATTGATTTTGGGATTGATTTGATACCTGGAACTACACCTATTTCTAAAGCTCCGTATCGTATGGCTCCGGCTGAGTTGAAAGAATTGAAAAGTCAGTTAGAAGAATTGCAACACCTCGGGTTTATCGTCCAAGTATTTCTCCTTGGGGTGCTCCGGTATTGTTTTTAAGAAGAAAGACGGAAGTCTAAGGATGTGTATAGACTATAGAGAATTGAATCAAGTGACAATCAAGAACAAGTATCCACTTCCTCGAATTGATGATTTATTTGATCAACTGAGAGATGCGGCATTGTTTTCCAAGATAGATTTGAGATCCGGATATCATCAACTCAAGATTAAGCAACAAGATATATCCAAGACGGCTTTCAGAACAAGATATGGACATTTTGAGTTTATGGTTATGCCTTTCGGTTTAACAAATGCCCCTGCTGCTTTTATGGATTTGATGAATAGGGTATTTAAGGATTATTTGGATCAATTTGTGATAGTCTTCATTGAATATATTGGTATATTCAAAGAATGAGGAAGATCATGAAAACATTTGAGACTTGTATTGCAAAGATTGAGAGAGAGGAAGCTTTATGCTAAATTTAGCAAGTGCAAGTTTTGGTTGAGAGAAGTTGCATTCTTGGGACATATCATTACAAAGGAAGGAATATCTGTTGATCCGGAGAAGATTAGAGCGGTATTGGACTGGCCACCACCGACAAGTGTCACGGAAGTGCGAAGTTTTCTGGGGTTGGCAAGTTTTATAGAAGATTTGTACAAGGTTTTTCCAAAATCGCTTCACCATTAACTAAGTTGACGAGAAATATGTGAAGTTTGATTGGGATGAAGATTGTGATCGGAGTTTTCTTGAGCTGAAGGAACGATTGATTTCTGCACCGATTTTGGCATTACCAATTAGTGGAGAAGAGTTTGTAATTTATAGTGATGCTTCACTTCAAGGACTCGGATGGTGTTGATGCAAGATAATCGAGTCATAGCTTATGCCTCAAGACAATTGAAGTCCCATGAGAGGAATTACCCAATTCATGATCTCGAGCTAGCCGCAGTGGTATTAGCATTGAAGCTTTGGAGACATTATCTGTTTGGTGAAAAGTGTAAGATATTCACGGATCATAAGAGTTTGAAATACATTTTCACTCAAAAGGAATTGAACATGCGACAACGAAGGTGGTTGGAATTAATTAAAGATTACGATGTTGAAATTTTATATCACCCGGGAAAAGCTAATGTGGTAGCCGATGCGCTCAGTAGAAAGAAATCGATGAATGTGGAATCTTTGGTTACTAATCAATGGGAGTTACAAGAAGATCTTCAAAGGATGAATATTGAGATAGCTATGGAAAATGTTGACATTATGCTAGCAAGTTTATCATTACAACCGACGATTCTGGATCAAATCAAGCAAGGACAACTTGAAGAACCTGGAAGCCAGAAGTTGAAAATGAGATAAATAAAAGAGGAGAAAAGAGATGAGAATTGATGATAAAGGAATTATCAGATTCAAAGATAGAATTTATGTACCTGAGATCCATGATTTGAGACATCAAATTATGAAGGAAGCACATTCCTCCTCATATTCAATTCATCCGGAAACACGAAGATGTATCGAGACTTGAAGCGACATTTTTGGTGGGAAGGAATGAAGAAGGACATTGCAAGATTTGTTTCTAAGTGTTTGGTATGTCAACAAGTGAAGATCGAACATCAACGGCCTGGAGGAGAATTGCAACCATTGAAGATTCCGGAATGGAAATGGGATGAGATAACTATGGATTTTGTGACGCTTTACCAAAGACAGTAGCCAAGAATGAGATGATTTGGATCATTGTGGATCGACTCACGAAATCGTCACATTTCATTCCACTGAGAGTCGGGTGTTCACTTGAAAATTGGCTCAGATTTACATCGAGAGATAGTGAGATTACATGGTATACCAATGACCATCACTTCGATAGAGATACGAGATTTGTCAGTCGATTCTGGAAAAGTCTTCATGAAGCTCTTGGAACAAAGTTACAATTTAGTACAGCTTTTCATCCACAAACTGACGGGCAATCGGAAAGGACAATTCAAATTCTTGAAGATATGCTTAGAGCTTGTGCATTGGATTTTGGAAAGAATTGGGATGAACACTTACCTTTAGTTGAATTCGCTTACAATAATAGTTATCAAGCATCGATTCAGATGGCTCCGTATGAAGCGTTATATGGAAGAAAATGTAGATCTCCTTTGCATTGGGATGAAGTGGGCGAGAGAGTTGATTGGACCCGATTTGGTACAACAAGCTGTTGATAAATTCAAATGATCAAACAGAGATTGAAAGCTGCTCAAGACCGATATAAAAGTTATGCCGATTTGAGAAGAAGACCTTTGGAGTTTGAACTTGGAGATCATGTGTTTCTCAAGATATCCCCGACTAAAGGAGTTTTCAGATTTGGTGTGAGGAGTAAATTGAATCCAAGATACATTGGGCCATATGAAATATTGGAAAGGATCGGGCCATTGGCTTATAGATTGGCGTTACCACCAAGTTTGTCTGGCGTTCATAATGTTTTTCATGTATCTCAGCTTAGAAAGTGTATATCCGATTCCGATGCAATATTGGATACCAATCAACCAGAGATACTACCAGATTAACTACTGAAGAAAAGCCAATTAGAATTTTGGGAAAAATGGACAAAGAATTGAGGAATAAAGTCATACCAATGGTAAAGGTCCAATGGAGTAACCAATCCGAGAGAGAAGCGGTTTGGGAAGTAGCTAGTGCAATGAGACAGAAATATCCGGAACTTTTTGAGTAAGAAGGTAGTTAAGTTTCGGGGACGAAACTTCTTGAAGAAGGGAAGAATGAAATGACCTAGATTTATATTTTAATCAAATCTCATGTGTTTATTAATTTATTTTAAGGAGATGAATTGAATGAGTATGTTATGTTGTAGTAGTCTTAATATATAAGATTTTGTATGTGTATATGTTGATATTAATATTTTGTTCTATATGCATTAATGTGTGAGTAATGAAATTATTAATGTTGTCTTGTGCACATTAAGATGTTAAATTAGTTAGATTTAAATCAACCCAATTTTGTTAAAGATAATTGATAGAGTTCTTGGTAATTAAGTAGCATTTATGCCCTAAATGTAAGCTAAATGGAGTCAAATTAAAGTGAAATGCAACCTAAAGTTAATATATGCATTAAGGGGTAAATTTGGAAGTGTAAAAGTCAAAATTAAGCTAATTTGATTACTTTTTGAGGCAGTCAAATTTTATCCGAATTTTCCTTTTCTTTCTTCTTTTTCTTTTCTTCTTCTTCCTCCATTTCCATCTCCATTTCCAAGCTCAAGTTAGGGTTATAAAGTTGAAAATCAAAGTTATTTCAAGACAAGGTATATATATGTGTATTTGAATTATTAGTTTAGGTTGTTATGTTGTTTTATTTTCCTTCTTAAAATAGATGTATGGATTATTGGATGAATTGAGCTTAATGTTGATCAAATATTTGTTCATGCATGGGATGAGTTGAGAAGGTGCTATATGAGTGTGGGAGAGTATGCATGTATTGTTGTATGATTATGAAGAGTTGGGAAGTTGTTAAGAGGATTTGTGTGGGATAATTTAGAATTGATGGAAGTAGAAATTGAAGTGTTTAATTGTATTGAATTCATGCCTTGAATTGCTAGAATTGAGTAGTATAGATATGAGTAAGGCTAAGATGTTAGTAAGGTGGTGGAGGAAGGATTAAAGTGTATTATGATATGATTTTGTAAGTTGAAAAACAGGGGATTTAAGTTTCTCTCGTTTAACCTTGTTTTTAAAACGTACGCCGGCAACCTGGGAATTCAACGCCGCCGGCTTAGAGGCAGCGTTGGATTCAGAATTTTTAAGGCTGGCGAAAGCCGCCGGCTTTCGCTGGGAAAGTCAGCCGGCGTTCATTCTGTCATGTTGAACGCTGGCAGTGAAAATTAAGGCCGCCGGCGTATATGTCAAAGCCGCCAGCTTATCTGAGTAAGCGGCCGGCTCAGACCTCTCTGGACGTTTTTGAAAATTTTGGTTTTGGATTCTACGCGGCTCAAGGCCGCCGGCGTAGGTATAAAGGCTGACGGCGTACAATTTGAACGCTGCCAGCATTGGAAGTGTATATTTTCAAAACATTGAGCACCGGCCCAAAGCCGCCGGCTTTGGATGCCGGCCTATCCCCTGTGCTTTTGAAATTCAAAAACTTTTTCCACAAATTTTCCGAAGTTTGTTATTTGAGTAATTGAGTTTTATTAAGCGATTTGGGACATAATAGGATGTTTAAATGATTATTCATGACCTTGTATCCAATTATTTAGATTTCTTTGATAAATTGTGATATATGGATATAATATGTATATTTGTGTTAATGAGATCTGTAATTGTGATTTATTAATTATTGTGATATTTCCATTACAGTTAAGGATTCTTCGGTTAGTTCATCACCGAGAGATCCTAGTTCTATTCTAACGAGTTCAGGTACGCAATAACTTGTCTGATGTTTGCTAGGACCAAATTTCTAACTTGACCTAAATTGATTCGATTTAATATTTGGATGAATTGGATGTCTATTACGCTGTTTAATATGGTCCGAGGAGCAGCAAACCTGTCATGATGCAATGACATGTTAGCTAGGCGCTTAACCAAGTCATGATGCAATGACTTTACCATGATGCAAGGTACGCTATGATGCAATAGCGATTCTTTTGGTTAAGTGGGTAGCCGATAGGGGGGAATTGTATCTGTGTAACGTTTGCTTAAACTTAGGGGGAAATACCATGATTTAGTTCAAGGTTTATGGGAACTTGTGAACTAGGCTCATGTTATGGACTGAGTTTAAGTAGAGTCGGGCAACGGCTTTTAAACCCTAGATGAAGCTATTAACTTCATGAAATAGATATAGGAGATATAAGTATTCGGACTGCTTATATCAACCCCCTGAGCAGCTGCTGTTACTCAGGATCCCTGGATTCCCGAAGTGTGACCGGGTTTGAATACCCTTTGTTGATTTGTGAATCAAAATGTAATAAAGATAACCACTTGTTCTATGATGCATTACATGAATCGGATGACTTGTTATGCATTGGTTATTGTGTACTGGGCCTCTGGCTCACTTTTGCTACTTTGCAAGTAATGGAGATGAGTATTACGATGACTTAGGCTATGGTTCCGATTTCGAAAGATTTTTGGATGAGTGGGACGAATAGGATTCGATCACCCTGGACCTTTGGAAGACTTTTTGCGATGGAGAAGTTATGTATAGATGGCTTAATAGTTAAGCCAAATTTCTTTTGTAATGACCTTAAACTCCTTTAGGGTCCTCATGTCTTGAAAGAACATGTAATTTGTTTTGTAGTGTCATGTGTTGACACAAAGAAATGTTTATATGATGTAAATATATGTATAGATTGCTTTTGTTAGCAATCTTGTTTTATTTAAAAGCTATTTACAAAGTTCAGTGATTTTGATCAAACAATTTTCATAAACTGTTAGTTTTAGGACAACCTTACATATAATGTGAAAACGTTATATGTGGTTGGGGATTCTGTACTCTAAGTCTCGGGATTTAGAGGATCGGGTCTTTACATTTTATCTCTACTAGTTATTTATTTGTCTTATCGATTATTAATTTACTATTCACTACTATGCACTTTTCTCTATTTTATCTTACACACATACTTCTTACATTTTCTTTTGTATCACTACTTTTCACTTAACTTCTTCTACACTTTGTTATACTTTTCTTCTTAAATTAATTTTTTTTTCTCCCCCTCTTCCCCATATGCAGATGTTGCCCCTTCCTCTCTTCTCTCATATTTTATTTCCTTTTTCATTTATTTTCACATATTTAATCCCCTCTTTTTTCCCTCTGTAAATACCACTTCCCTCTTTCATTTCCTACACACTTTTTCCTCACCTAAACAAAACTCTTGCAAATTTTTTTCTCAACCTTGCTCTCTTCTCCCCTCTTCCTCTTTCACGCCACCACACACACACTACATACACTCAAATTTCTCTCAACAATTTTCATATTCCATCATCTACCTTTGTTTATGTTAACATAACATGAAAAATATATATGTTATATTTACATACAAAATTCTCATGATGCATATGCTAGGGAATGAAAACATAGAAATAATATGTTGTTCATGTCTTGTTCAACTTCATATTCATATTTATGCTTATGTTATGTTGTGTTCTTGATTCTAACTTAACCTTTTTATATGATAATATGTATATATGGTATATATATATATTTCTTAAAGCCTAAATGCTCACTAATCTAACTTCTTATTTAATACTTTATTTCATGCTTTATTATCTATTTCTTACTAATAAATAAGATTAGTTGAGTTCTAGTCTTAGACTTGTTCAATTTCAAGTTAAAACAAAAAGAGACTTGTCAATTTCTAAGTTTCAAGGAGCCTTGAAATAAAAGTTAAGACTCTCATAATTTTCTATTATCTATTTCAAGTTTATTTATGAAATTGGATATATTTCAAGTCTTGGAAAGCCTTCAATGAAATCTAAGACTTCCATATTTTATTACGCTCGTTCTATTTTATTTTATATGGTGACTGGAATTTTTCGAGTCTCGAAAAGTTTTGATAACAAGTTAAGACTTCCATGCTTTTGTTTTATTACATTCATGTTCTTGTTTATTTATTTCAAATTTTTATGTTCTTGGTATAAGTTCACACTATTAATTACATTTCTATTTTAAGCTCATACACATATATGCTCATAGTGATGTTGCTATCATGTCAAAATAAATATTTTCAAAAGCATCAATGATGATAATTTTTTATTATGCAAAAATTTTCCAAAAAAGACAGAATCTTATTTTCAATACATGGGGAACCTCTCCATCAAGAATAAAGATTTAAAATAAAACATCTAATTTTTCAAGATGTCAAGACTTAGTGGAATTTTAAGAAATACTGTATGAAGCATTTTCACCATAGACAAGAAAAATCCATATTTAGTAAAAATAATTGTTAAATGAAGTTTTAGATGTAAGTATGAAACATTCAAAGATTTGAATTAAATGTAGACCATGATTTTCTTCATGTTTACAAAAATTTTCAAAATAGAGGATTTTGCTACAAGTAGTTTACATAAAGATTTATGTTTTGAAAAATAATTAGTTAAAAGAAGTTTTACTATGAGCTTAAGATATCCAAAACGCGAGCTAAAAATAAGATCATGCTTTTTAGTTAAAATTCATATTTACAAAGGTCTAGGAAATTAGATTTTCACGAAAATCCAAAAGAAAAAATTTGAAACATAAATCAACCTCCTAAATTATGTAAAAACTACCGTGACCTTATATAAGGTGTGAGAAATATTTTACAACTTGAAATTCTTTTTTCAAAAACACATGAAAACCCTTTTTGTCAAAAAAGAAAATGTAGGACAAGTCATTTACCCAAAAATATTCCTTAAATGCCAAAACTTAAGGAAATTTTAAAGAAAATACAACTTAGAATAATTTTTCCGCACCAATACGTAAAGTTGTTGAAGATAATTGGCTAAAAGAATTTTATTATAAAAATGAAATGTTCATGACTCAAAATAAATATAGAATTATGATTTTTAGTTATGTAATCGTATTTACGAAAATCAAGAGTTGAAATTTTATTTAAACATCCAAAAGTAATTTTTCCAATAACTTAACTTTTCTACCTTTCATGAAAGTAGTTTTAATGAATTTTCTATTTTGAGCAACATCACTAGGATTATGCATGTAATGTAAGTTATTGTCATTATTATATAATTTCTAAAGATGGAAATATTTTTATGCTTACCTAAGAAGGTGCAAACGAAGCAAAACTTCAAAAATTAAAAAGAAACAAGGCCTCGAATGAACTGGGCGCAATTTATGTCGCCCCATTCCAAACCTTGAATGACTTTAAATGTTAAAATTTAATGTTAAAAATAACCTTATAAATAAATAGAGCATTCCAAGTAAGTAGAAAACAACTACTCATATACAAAATTCTGACTTAAACTGATCAACTTATGATCATTTTAAGTTAGAACTTCTGTAGTAGGGAATAATGACATGAATAAAATAAATAGAGTTAGAAATATGAGTAGAACCAATATGAAATACCTCATTCCGGTATTTTTTTTATTTAGGTGATGAAGAATTTGACGTACCTTTTCTCAAGGATCACTTCGACTAAGGATTGCACTAAGAAAGAGTGAGTTTATCTCCTAAATTTAGGTACTTAGGCTTGTGATTGTAGTTTAGAGGCATTAGAAATAGGAAAAGGGTAAAATGGAATATGCATGTGGGATCATTATGAGAAGTGATTGTGATCATGATGTTTGTAGAAATTATACTAAGTATATCATAACTTGAATGGTTCGTAAATTAATTATTGTCTTTATGTCATGTTGAAGTGTTTACCAGTATTTCTATGATCGCCATTAGATACTTATTCAAATGTTAAAAATAAATTAACAAATTGATCATGCATATCACGAAGTAGGTTGCATTGCATTCGCTGCTATATACTCGATGAGACAAGAGTATAGTAGTGGTGGTGATTGGTAGTAGCCTGAAAATCTACAAATGGCGTGTAGTAGCATGTGAGATCTACAAGTTTTAGTGGCGAGTAATAGCCTGAAAGATCTACAAAAATTATTTGCAAACTGTATTCGTATGGGCTAGAAATACTTAACCCCGAATGGAGGACATAAATCCATTCAAACATATGGTCTCCAATTGATCATATGTATTGTTTACTCATGTGGATATTGCATCTCATACGCTTGTTAACACACTTGCTTGTTATTCTGTTTGTTATGGGTACATTTGCATAGGGATATATCTCACTAAGCTGGGAATGGGATAGGAACCGAGTGTAGAGCTTGTTAAAGATCAAGTCATGATAATTAGAGAATTAGAATATCTATGGACTAAACTTAGTTAAGAGAAAAGACTTAAGACTTGATTTATTTCTTTTGTAATCTCCTTTGATAGTGGATGATAGATAACCAAAGTTGCTATACCTTGTTTTAATCTATGGTAGGATATTTGATTCTCTGCGATCCTTGTGATTTATGGATTATTGATATCCAAAACTATTTTCTAAATAAATGTATAAATATGTATAACATACTAAGAGAATAATTAATTAGAGTTTTGCAAACTCTGACTTATAAGGCGGTTCTCATATTATGAGTGCATACATGATATGATGACTCTAGGGTAATCCTCTTAGGCCCCCATTTAGAGTCATGACAGATATCATTATCATATCTCTTGCGATTGAGTTCTTTTTTTCAATAAGGTTATTTTAGATGTACGTAATATGTATGTATGTGTACATAAGGATGCATGGTTTCTTCATATACCACATACAACAATTCATGCATATCACAGTATTTGTACATAAGGATGCATGGTTTCTTCATATACCACATACAACAATTCATGCATATCATAGTTGTTATTCCTAAGAACATTCCATCATAAGAACATCATTGGATGCAAAGAAATGAATGGATTTACATAATCTATGCTACATTTTATGAAAGTACTCATCAAAGGGATTGAAGAAGCATGAAGGAGTAACAATTTTGTACTAAAAGTTAAAACGTTCGGCATGTGTGCCAATGTTTACTCCACACTAGTTAGTGAATTATAGTACGTAAATAACAGAAAATAGTAGTGTCTTTTATTAAGTTGTCAGAATATTATTCCTTTTTTTTCCTATATAAAATTGAGATTAATAACGTTATTGCAAAATATATTTACTATAATGTGAATAATATGGAAATTGGGGATGCAATTTTACTTACCTAACTTGTTGTCACATATTATTAATTTGATTTTAGTTAGTTTATATTTTTTTTCTATAAATGACATAAATAAGATGTGGCATGTTCTAATTTGCTAAGACAGTTATTTGACAGCAATCTCGGCACAGCTAATATTCATCCAAAAATTGATAGTGTCCTTTAATAATTTTTTAGAAGTTGATAAATTTAAAGAGATGAGCTATTATTATGTTTGTTGGGTGCCAAATTGTTTGATCACTCTTAACCAAATAGAGATCAGTTATATTTGTTTAGTTCTTTATTTTCAGGTCATTTTGACATATTAGTTTTGTTGTTTTCAAACAAAATGTTTGTCAAAAACAAATATAAACATTTTTATTCATAAAAAAAAATCAAACAAACTAAACGCAAATAAGATACAAATATAGATTAGATATAAATGAGCCCATATTTTATAAATCTTATATTAATAAAATATATATATAATATATGCTAGTTTTACAAACAAAATTAAATATTATTAGACATTTGAAATTTATTTGTTGCATAAATATTGGCTTTTTAAAACTCCTTAGAGCATCCACTTCCCTAAGAACCTTAAAATTCTTTAGAGCACTCGCATCCCTAAGGACCTTAAGGTGCTTAGGGTACCAAATCAGCATTTTAAGGACCCACATAATAAAATTCATACATAAAATATACTTATTATGGTAAGGATCCCAATTTTTGTTGAGCAGTAGTCTTATCCCTAAAGGAAGGAAGAAGAGATCCTTTATGCCTAAGTACTAATCCTAAGTACTAGCGTTAGTGACACTCTTATATGATATCAATGCTTGTTTATTAAATGAAATCATGACTTTTGATGTAAGATTATATACATAGACTTTAGCAACGGTTTAGAACTGGACTGATCCAAAACCGTCGATCATGGTTTCAAAAAATAGGGAACCAAAAACCGAAACTAGGAAATTCAGTTCTAGTTTGGTTCCGAAATTAGTGAACCAGGAAATTTTTCAAAACTTTTTCAGGGTCCAAGCTAATTGTAGACACAAAAAAATTCCAAAAAATAAAAAGTGGAGCAAAAAAAAGAAAAAAGAAAAAAAAGAGACATCATATCAATTTTTTTCCTGTCTCTCTCCTCCCTCCCTATCTCTCTATCTCCATCCATCCCTCTGCCTCTCTTCCCCTACCGCCCACCTCAAAACTTCCTTTCGAAAAAAACGTGTTTTATCTCAAACTTATTGTCTTTATTATATTCTTACAAATAAATATTTGACACGTGTCAAGAAGTGCTTCATATATTTTAAAATTTTTTATATTTTTTTAATTTATTTAACATATGTCATATATTTATTAATAGAGACTTAAGACAAATATGATACTTTTCCCTTTCTTTCTCTCGTAAACAATCGGACTTCGATAGTCCAAATTGTCGGCTGGAAAAATCTTTTTTTAGCCCAGGTCCTCCGCAAATTCGACTGCAATTTGCAGCAGTCCTTCTCCTTATTTTTCCGATGCTGTGATAAGTCTAGCGGGTTGGTTTTTTTTTTTTTTTCCTTCTTCTTCTTCTTCTTTTTTCTCCAGAATCGGCCTGGAACCATTGGTTCTTGGCCTGGGATTAAATGGCATTCTTCGGTTCCAAACCATGCCTATTAATATACAGTTCGGATTCTAAAATAGAAACTTTCATGTGTTTTTGTTTTTCATCCTAGTAGGTTAAATTATCGAAATTCCGTGGCTCTAATTTTTTTAGAGTATTGGTGTTAGCCCTACCACCAAATTATTCTAATGCAGTGCATGGATTATAAGTCAAGTATACCAAGGGGCTCTATTAAATCTTGTAAATCATAGTTACGATAGATTAATTACCTAATCCTTTACTTTTCCTCTTTTGGCGAGAAGCTTGATTTCCCATATAATATAGCTGATTCTAAATAGTTGTTCTTATGTTTACCACACCGTTAAGACTTTCCAAATTAAATCATTACGTGCAAGGACACTAGAAAATTGGGCTTTACAGAAAATTGGACAGATATTATCAATATTCGTTGCAAGAAAATATTTAATAGGTAATAGACACCACATGTATTACATGTGGTGTAATATTCGTTCAATCATGTATTATAAAATTATTAACAGTTACTAAGTACGAGTATATTACACGCATCAAAGCCTTTGTCATTGCATAATTATTACAAAATTGTTCATGTGTCAAATTTTGACCAATAATTAATATATAACTTATCGATTAACATAGCGTGCTGGTACCATTAGTTCATATATATATATATAGAAGGATTAGGGAAACAAATCAACTGCGATTTTTGAAAAGCAGTCACAATACAAAGGGTCAAGATGTTTGAAATTTATTTAGTGAATGAAGCTTCCTAATGATGGTAATAGCATATACACATCGTAATTTTACCGATAAGTATGTATAAAATCATAATCTAAATCTTCTTAAACCGATTTTTATAAGATAAAAAATATAGATACATGCCACCCAATTAATTTAAAAAATCTACGTCCAGCCTATAAAGTTTGACGTGTTATTTCACCAAATATCCTACGTTATAAGGTCAAAATGAGTGCCTGGAATGGACCATAATAAATAACAAATTAACTACATTAGGAATATTTCTGGGGACAGATTTGGGTGATAATTAAGTAAATAATAAATATATGAGCAAGTAGGCTGCAGGCAAGATCTATATCGATGTCATCTATGATCTATGGCGATAAATATAAGTGGATAACACTCAAATAATAAATATACCGCCAATCAAGAATTCATCTTAATTTACAAACATCTAATCTTTTATACATGTGGCCACTGGTGTTAGGGCAGAAAAAAGATTCATGATATGCCACTTGTTCGAGTTTAAATAAGTAATGAAAATGGTACATAGTTTTTATAATATTATTTATATATAAAAATTTTATCGATTTTATGGTAGCTATCAGTTGCATATAATGTATCATGCTAAATTAATTCTTTTCTCTATGCCATTCTTATACTTAGTATATGAACATGTTTGAAAGTCATTCATATTAGACATGACACGTTGCGGGAATTGCCAATTGAAATTCAATATCGTGAGCTGTTCAGGGTTAAAGTGTAAATCAACATAAATAATTTACATTTCGACGCCTCCAAGGATTATTCAATTATAGAGATACGTCGAACTTGTGATGTCTGATCAATAACAAGTGAACCTTGAGTATTCTACCATCCGTCCATTCATATCGGACATGGATATTATTAATTCATTAAATAGTCCAAAATTCCCTTACCGGTGGATAAGCTTATAGTGTCATCAAGCTCCACATCTTCAACTGAAATTCTTTTTATTAGTTCACCCTTACGACAGTTCAATCCAAAAAGGGCCTCGATATGGTGATCTAATAACAGTGGAAAGAAAATGTACACACTATTCAAAGGCAGATTGTCTCTTGATTTCGTCCAATAAAATGCTAGGCGAATTTGATTATTGACGCTTCAATCATTCTATTTTCAATTCAAGCAGCCATTGGTTTTAAAAGATGACAAGGCCATTGGATAATGGTTTTGAAGAGTTTCTTGAATACTTGGATTGCATGCTTACATTAAAATTATGCAAGAAAATAACTGAACTACAAACTGCACATAACCAAATGGATTTGAATCGAATTGAATCACTATATCTCTATCAATGTATATTTAATATGCATAATTGCTTGACCTTCTGTGTAATTGGTTAGTTTGCTCACATTAAGATAGTTGACAATTCACAAGAGACACGAGCTATAACAATTTTTGGGAGACATCTCTTATGAGGGCATGAAGTTGTTACATTGTTTCTTCTAAATCATTAAGAGCAACAACTAGAGATGCCTCTAGCTCAAGGAAAGGATGGGTTCATGATAGGGTCGTTGTTAGCAACTAGCATTAGCCACTAATACCTCACTAATATCTCATGCTTCCCATGATACAACACTCATTTCTTCCCAGTAGATCATACTTCCTATGCTTTAGCACTCTATCACCTATTGTCCATTCGATGGACATTCTCAATGTAGATCCATCCTTCTCTTCCAGGTTATCCATTTGCTTCAATGAGGCATAAACATCAAGACCATCAATATGAGAAAAGGGCATCACACAAGTAAATCCTGAGTACACTTTAGGGCATGAGCCACCACTTTAGCCCCATCTGACGTATCTAGGTTGAGTAATTTTCCATATTAGAGATGCTTTGGGGCAATATAGACATGCCATGATCAAAGTAAAGCTGGGGATGAGAATTAAATGCATATTCTTTTAACCCTTTTGTATGAGTTGAGAGATGGTACTTTTTCTAACAAAACATGTATATTTCTTTTCCTTTTGACATATTTGATGTAAATATACTTTATAATTTCAAATACTCTTTACAAAAATTGGTAAGATAGATGTTGTGATGAGATGATGATTACCGCGATGTTGGTGAATTATTGACGAGTTCAAGATGACATGGTATAAAATACTTGATAAGCTGAGCCTTGTTGTGGGATATGTGATATAATGGATTTGAGAATTGTTGTGGAGCTTGTGGTTTCATAATATTGGAAGAATTAGGAAGGGATTGTAATCTTTTTAGAAGTTGTTTCAATTTGTGTGTTGTTTATATATATAATGCTTTTTTGCCAGCAACCATAAATACTTAGAAGTTGCTAATGCTAATAAGGAAACTATATTCAACATGCAAGTTATTCATAGGCAAAAAATCGCGGGTTCATATTGCCATCTATGAGTAGCCTACAATATAAGCACAATGCCAACCTATGAATTCTTTGCAAAAGTTCACTAAAGATAACACATCACAAAATCGCACATTAGATGTACGATTTTGCAAGGGTATTTCAGGAAATACATTCATACAACCCTAATTAAGAAATAATTAGTTTTTGTGATGTAAAATCACACGTTTATAAAAAATAGTGGTGAAAATGAGTAAGTAATTGTCTCTCCTCAAAGAAGGCAACAAATAAGCCTATTTTCTTTAATTTATGCATGTTTAGTCTCTAGCCTCATTTTCTTATAAAATTAAAGAGGGAACTTGCAATTTTCTTAACTTTAACCAAAGTACAGATATATTTTAAAATTTTCAAATGTTATGATAAACACTTTTAAACTTTGATAAACTAGTAATATGAACTATATTTAATTTTTGTTTAGTTAAAAAGGAGGGAAAATTTTGATGTAAAGGCTTATGGGATGTTGAAAAATACTTTGATAAATTTGAAGGGATTTTTCCGCGCCAGGTTAGAGTTTAGGGAAGTCATTTCTAAATTATGGGTTTTTTTTTTCAATTCTCAAAAATTAGAGAGTTGTTTGTAATATTTAAAAGTTAAGAGTATATCCATTGAAGTCTAAGTTTATGGAAGTTTCACATTTTCCTCTATCATTGGATTAGTTGAGTACATCTTCATGATTTTTCTTTTTTAAAAAGGAAAAAAAAAGTTATGCAAGGTGGTAATGTAAAGAAAAAAGTCATGGAATAAGTTACTTAGAATGGTTATAGGATGATATATATTTACCATTTTTTAAATAGAATAGCTATATTACCATTTTCATTTTTTTAAATAATGCAGTTTAAGTTATAATTGTGATTAGAGCAATTATAGTCTCAAGCATGAAAGTTTTAGTGATTCTTTATCTTTCAAGCACGTCTAATGGTCCAGGTGTCGAGAGCTAAGTGACTGCATTCGACTTAGCATGAACATTGCAAGTGGCATAAATAGGAAAGTTTGTGGGGAAGTGGTTTATTCTAAAGGCAAGTTTGGCCTCTAATGAGCAAACTAATCGGATGTTGATGCTGCTCTCTTTATTAAGGTCATGACATACCAAAACCAATTGGAAGGATTAAGCTTCCAAAAACATGTAAGGGACTGTAGCAATGTCAAGATGACACTCCTTGTGAGATGAACCTAAGTAAACAAGATGAATTAGGTTAGCTCACCATCCAGAATATAGGTAAATGATAATGTGGGGGAATGGTTGAGCATCGCATGGGACCTCTAAGAGGGAAAAACCTTCCGACCAGTGACAAGTGTATCCAAGTCAAAGTTCTAATTTTGATGGTCTGCCTAAATGTCCAACTGTACATAATGCACAAGTAGTTCTTTTTGTCTAGTTGGCTCATGTGGATAAAGCTCTATGAGGAGTGGCCACCAAAGGATGACATCGTTGCTAGAGGGATAGCTGTGGCACGAGTGGAGGTTTGAAACAAGAATCTATCTATAATAGGGCTTTAAATTTATTTATTTATTTATTTAGGCTTGACTCATGGTTACGTGATTGAGCCTAATGAGCTCGGTTCAACTAGTTGTGATTGCTTGAGGAGTTTTGGCTTGGTGGGCTCATGACAGGGATTATTGGACCGGTCCACCGCATCCAACCTTTCTCAAGTAGGCTCATGTACATAGGAGATGACTATTGACCTTAGCCCATGAGGAGCTCATTCAGGATAACCATTAATTAAGCTCATTCTATCTCATTTGTTAATCACTAAGGTGATCTGACGATCGTCGTCCATGCCAAGTGCCTATAAATACTCAATCACTCCTCCTCATTTTCAACTTTTGAGAGAGAAGATAAACATCACCTTACAGAGAGATTCTGCTCATAAAGATCAAATAAAGCAACTTAAGCGTTTTTACTTAAACTGCTCAAGAACTATAAGGTTGACATGTAAGGTCTACCCAAGCTTCCTTACCTATCGCTTATGTATTTGAGACACTGAGACTGTCTATTCCTCATTTCTTATCATTCTCTTTAAGTTATCCTGTCATCAAGTGTCATCTTCTCAGTAGCACTTCGAAGTCACATGATAGGCGCGAGATCCACGAAACGCGTGCGTGACCACCATTAATAAGAACCCTATATCTACGCTATCAAATATACGTAAATATACTCCAGTTAGGAAACAATTCCATCAGGTAACTCAACACAGAGGCGATCTCAATGATAAAATTTCTCAAATTTATAATCAAATATCCCTCAATGCTCTTTGACTGTATCTTGCTTTATGAGTACCATTCCACAAATTTTTAATCAAATTGAACTATTCAAAAATTATCTACCAATTCTAAACTAATGACGAATATCTCGCGGGAAAGGTTTTATCAAACCCAGCGGTCAAAATCGAACAGGAAATCGCCACTCCGATAAGTTTTAACCCAATAAGTCCATTTTCATGGCTATACGCTACCTCCAAGAAAGCATCATATCGTTGTCAAATTAGTCTATTTTTAATTTTTGTACGCATTCAGTCGTTAGTCGCTAGTCGCTAGTCGCTATCGTCCTTTTTGTTATATTGGTCTAAAATCCAATCAATTTGCCACGCAGGGTCGATACGGTAACAGTGCGAGCTATAATCAACGCCCCTTAAAATGGTGTAACTGAAAAATTGACCACGTGCCATGCATGTGGATCTTGGCCTTTGATAAATTCTGCACTGCCATCCGCGCCAGTATTAATCTATTGTTTCCGTACCACATCTTTCAGGTGAGGTGAATTGCGGCCGCTGTCTCCCAACCTTAAAAAGTCCAAACACATCCCACGTGGTGAAACAGTGGTGGTAACGGCTAACGGGTAGAGGGATAAGGACATGTATATTAATAAAATAAATAATAAAATTGCTATTCGGTATAAAATAATCGTAAAAGATAAATCAGTCAAACATGTATACACATCATGTGTTAAGCTTGTCTATTTATTAAATGAGTTCAAGTATAATGGAAATACACTTTTCTTTTCAAAAATATGAATTCAATACAATATTAAAATATGAGTTCAATTTGGCTATTTTAAAAATTATTATTTATTCAATCTATTTTTATGATAAAAAAAATATTGTGTTTCACAACTTTGAAGAGTGAATGAGTTGTAAATAAAGAAAATAAATGGAAATTTCTTTAATTTGAATTTTATTTTTGGTTTTGCTTTGAGATTGAAGAGAAGAATAAATGAAAATAAATTTTAAGGAGACACAATTATAAAATAATTACTTATAACAACTCTTATATGATATAATAAAGGTAATTATATAAAATAATTTCTTTTTTATTTCCTCTTCCGTAAAATCAATAAATTGAAAATTATATTTGTTTTTATTTTCACTCATTTCTCTTTCATTTCATTTTCGTCTATTTTCCTTTTTAGAAAATTGTCAAACTAGTGTTTCTGTTATAATATCCATCTAATTGAAAAATAAAATAAAATTAAATAAAATAGATAAGACCTCTTCTTTCTAGAAATATATACTTTCTATTGAAAAATTTTCTAGAACTCACACATAAATCTCATTCTTTTTGTAAAGACTCCAATTTCTAATAAAGATAATGTCACTTATAGTATTTAAGTTTTAGTTAGATTTTTCAATTGTTATTTCAATATCCAATCAAATTTGTCAATACCAATGTACCAAAAATGTTAACCCTCTCCAAATAAGCTGGTGGAATTATCTTTTTTTTTTCACTACCAGTTATAAACTATGGTGTGCCTAAATAATTATGTTAATAAAAATGTTCTACTTATATAGTGAATGGAAAATTCAATGGTCTTGTTATTAATTTTGATGGTATTAGTCTTGTCATCATTCAAGAGCTCACACCATATCCAGTTGTGATCGAATCACTAAAATAGTTAATATTTCATTTACTATATTTATTTTAACAATTAGATTAATGGTGGGACTGTCCTGCTAACGAGAGGAATTAGCATCTCACAAGATAAACTTAATATAGTAGCAATCCATAATTGTTGAAAATCCATATATTAAAAGCGGAATAATTTCATGAAAATAATTATGTTAATAATGTTTTACTAGTAACGAAATTTCTGATGTTGTAACATAGTGACTAAAAGATTTTTTTTTTATTTTTTTTCAATTATTAAATGTTTAATTATTCAACTTTCATAATTGTAATTTATAAATCATATGAAAGAGGTTGAATAAAAGTATATGCTATGTGCTTACTTTATGAATAATAGTAATGATTATTTAAAATTTTTTATTGTATAAATATGACTTGATTTACTTCAATACTTGATGTTATTATGTAAATATAATACTTTCATAAGATTATGTCCTATACATATACATTTTCTAAGTTACAAACTATGGTCCAATTTGTAAACCAAATAAACAAAACAAAATTCTATAGCTTGAAAAAAATTGCTAATCTGAACTGGATAATTAAGTTTAAAATTATAAAAGTCAAATTTGTATTCTTATGGTCCGATTTAGTTTATTTCAAAAATTGAATCATACTAATCCATAGCCTCTTATTATAATATAATATTAGAGAGAGAAAATATCTATATTATTAAACGAATCTTAGTTTATTGGCGTAAAATATATATATATATATAT
The DNA here is from genome assembly GCA_024138025.1 of Combretum micranthum. NCBI lineage: Eukaryota > Viridiplantae > Streptophyta > Magnoliopsida > Myrtales > Combretaceae > Combretum > Combretum micranthum. Next base: position 6,896 of record JAMXBD010003177.1, on the reverse strand, counting down.
ATATCAAACTATAACAATTACTCTCATCTCTTTCTCCCTCTCTCTTCTCTATTTTCTCTATTTGTATTTTTATTTTCTCTAAAAATAACTGTTCTCACTTTTTTTTCTTTTTGGCACATACAGCTGGGTGCACCATCCACTAATACACTATAAGGAAAATATATATATTAAATACATATTACCCACGGAACCTTTTTTATTGTCGTGTTGTCTTTGTTTTCTTACTGTTTTCATTGTCAATGGCATTGCTTGCCCGTTTGTTTCTTATATAAATTCTTCAACAGTCACCCACTTTTTAACATCCTTATAAGTTCTAACAAATTCTATAACGCTCTACTTTTTGTTGTCTCCTGTGTATTCTCAAACCAAAATAGGCAAAAGAAGGCATATCCCTAGAACAATGAGAATCTTCTGCTTTCGACCAAAGAAGGTGGAGTTTGCTTCTGCTTCACCTTCACGATCCTCCTCGTCCACTCCAACTCGAAGCTTTGGAGAATTCACTCTTGAAACCAAAATAAAAAACGCTGAATCTATCATCAAGAACTGGATTATTCCTAATGAGTCTTCTGGTTCTTCCAAACACACCTCTGCCTCTACCTCTAATAGTCTTTTCAAGCAAAACGATAGAGAAGAAGCTGTTAAGTTCATCAAATGCGTCAATGACCTCCAAAAATCAATGCATTTGCTTGTGTCGTCGGAGAAACTCATCATCGGAAACAATAACGAACGCACAAAGCTTGATGCAAATTGCGATGGAGATACTTCAAAAAGAATTTTACCGAATTCTCTCCACAAACAGAGCTCGGTTAGATCCAGATTCTGTTCGATCATCCCGCTCTTCCATGGGCGCTCGATCGAGTTCAGTCGCCTCCGACTGCTATCCTGATAATGAAAGTTCATCGGACGCCATCGTATGCGTTGGAGGAGATACGAATTCGAACTCCGAACAGGAGGAAGCCTCTTCCATTGCAATGGACGATTTGAGGTCCATTGCGGAATGCATGATGTCTTGTGGATACGCTAAAGAATGCATTGACAATTACAAAGTGATAAGGAAATCGATAATCAGTGAAGGAATCTACCGTCTTGGGGTGGAGAAAATGACGCAATCGCAAGTTAATAGGATGGATTGGAAAGTTCTGGAAATGAAAATTGAGAGTTGGTTAGAAGCGGTTAAAGTTTCCGTTACGAGTCTGTTTGTAGGAGAGAGGATGCTCTGCGATCACGTCTTCGGCGCGTCCGAGTCCATAACCGAATCATGCTTTGCTGAGATTTCTCGAGACGGAGCGAGTCTTCTTTTCGGTGTATTTCCTCAACTCATGGCTAACGCGAGGGTCAAAAAGGAGCCGGAGAGGATCTTTCGAACGCTCGACATGTACTCCGCGATAGCGGACAACTGGCAGAAGATTCAGTTTATGTTTTCGTACGATTCGACCTCGAAAATTCGATCGCAAGCTCTCGACTCGCTGACTCGACTCAGCGAGTCTGTGAAACACATGCTTCCGATTTCGAATCGAAGCTCCAGAAGGACTCCTCGAAACCGCCGTTCTCCGGCTGTGGGCTCCACGATCTCACTCTCTATGCTATGAGTTACCTCTCTCGTCTCGCCGATTACAGCAACGTTCTCGGAGAGATCACCGCCGACTGGACTCCGGATCTACAGTCGCCGCTTCTGGAGTCTTATTTCAACGGATACTCCGAAGAGACTCCGGCCCGGCTTTCTCCACTCGTGTAGCTTGGTTGATCCTTATCCTTCTCTGCAAGATCGATGCCAAGGCAGAGCATTACAAGAACTTATCCATTTCCTATCTCTTCTTAGCCAACAATCTTCATTTCGTCGTATCGAGAACTCGATCATCGAACCTGCAGAACTTACTTGGAGAAGAATGGTATCGAAGCAGGAGATTAAAGCGAAGCAATTTATCGCAAACTACGCGAAGTTAGCATGGGAACAGGTGCTAAATTCCCTTCATCGGAGGATTCAGACGCGGCGGCTTCCAATGAAGAGGTGAGGGAGGTGTTAATCAGTTTAATGCGAGTTTCGAGGAAGCATATCGGAGGCAGGGTTCAAGCATTCTACCCGATGCGAAACTTGGAGAGGAGATGAAGGAATCGGTAGCAAGGAAATTGGTGGAGAGATATAGAGTGTTTATGAAAAGAATAAGAGGTTTTTGGATGAGGAGAGGAATCTTCGATTAGTTGTGAGATATACGCCTGATGATGTTGAGAGTTATTTGTTCGATTTGTTCAGTGGATCGGAATATATGGAGACAAACACGATTTCGTCGTACTCATCTTCATCCATTTCTAGCTAACCAAAGGGAGTGAGCTTTCGTGTATCCTTTAATCACATGCAAGCATTGAAAGCTTATACAACTTAAAAAACAGCACACTAGAGGATGAACGTTATTGTTCAGTAAATACCGAAAGTTTTGTATATCTATGTAAATATTACATGTTTAATGGATTTAAAAAAAAAAAAATCCACAAAACCAAATTATGAAAAATGAATTATAAGAATAATATCATTGTATCATATTTTAAAGATGCAATACAATTTTTTTTTTTTTTAACTTAGACACTTTGGACTTGTATCGCACATCCAACGAGTGATACACATATAATTATATGTGTTATCACCCGTTGAACGTGTGACAGAAGGCCAAAACCTTTATCGTTAGATCGTTGTATCTCGGTTTGAAAATACAATACAAGTAAAATATCTGTATTCCCACTCCAATATGCGACATAGTATTACTAATTTTTTTTTTTTTTTTACAATTTATATGTGTAATTTTTTTATACAATGCTAGACACATGTTCCATCCATATATCTGTTATATTGCATTTGGGTAAATTACACCTCAGAGGCCTCAATGTTTCAGGATAAGTTCATTTGATATCTAAAGTTTCAAAAGGTTAAAAAAAATTCAAACATTTGAAGAAGTAGGTCAATTGAGGTCTTTATTAACACGTGTCACAAAGTGGTAGGTCTTCTGCGTTTTAATTAGATATTTCTCTTGTCAATATGTGTCAATGATTTGTACTACTTGAAACGTTAAGACCTCAAATAAATCTACCTTTAAATGTTGGAACCTTCTGGTGTAATCTATTGCATTATAGCTGTAACATTCTTCCTCTTTGTAAAGTTGATCCTAATCATTTATATGTCAATTTTTATTTTACAATCCTTCTAATTTATTTTGTGGCAATAGAGCATGTTTCTGATAATGGTTTTAACGTGATCTAACTTTTAATTTCTTTTCAAATTAATTTTTTTTTTAATAATCAATACAATACTATTGTAATGGGTGGACAATCCTGAAACGGGTACTCTAGAAGCTCCCGCTCCTATTTGAACATAATAGGAAAGTGTAGAGCATGCTAAAAAATTATACGCAATAATAGATTCCATTTATTAATGGATATGGAATTGGATATTTTATGTATAATAAAATACAAAAATTTACCTATTTTTCAACCAGATAATGAGATAACTAGACAAAATAAGCTTGCACTTAGTGGAATAAAATGCGAGAAGATAGAGGTTATTTTAAAGCATCTATGGAAACTCTTCTTGCCATTATTATATGGACATTATTTGTGGAAGAACTTTAAAAAAAAAAAGGAAAAAAGAAAAGAAAAAAAAATACTTACCGGATGGTGAAATTTGTAAGCAGCTTAAATAGAAAACAATGGAAAATGAATGCTGAGAAGGTGCAAAAATAAAATGAATGTTACTATGTTATTAAAAGGTGTAAATAACAATAATTTAAGAAAGTTTTGGTTTGAGCTATTGGATATTGATAAGACAGATCCCATCAAAATTAATGGTAAAATTATAAAATTTTTCATATATTATACAATGTAACGATGGTCATCCTCTACGTGATAACTCATCTCAAATATTCATATTTTAATATGTAATTTTCCCATTTCCAATAAGGAAGTACAGAACATTCTCTTTAATAAAGCTTATACACACAATGGATATGGATAGTTGGATTAGGATATTTCATATATAACAAAATACGAGAATATACCTGCTTTCATGTAAATAACTAGCCGAGCTTGCCCTTTATGGAATATAATGTGAGTTTATAACCTAAAATTTCTTCTCCATATTACTTCTGGGCATTGCTATCTATTGAACTTATAAATTATAATAGCAACAGTACGTGGTTCCCAAAATCATTGGAGAACAGTGCAATACAGGTCAAAGACAATGAGAAAAATACAAGTTTTTCATACCATATTTAATATGTTATGTATAATATAATGTTTCTTTTTAAGATTTTATAAAATATAATCTTTTTTTTAAGATTTTATATAAGTATTGCAATTACTAGTAATATCAATGCAAATGATGGTGATGATTTAATGAGAGTAATATGATGATGATTATTATTATAATTTGCTCTTAATATTGTACTGGTGGCAGTGACTATGATGTTAGTAGCAGCAACGATAGCGGTGACAACAATAGTGTTAGGGTTAATAATGTTAAAGTAGTAGAAATATGATTATATTGATAGTGTTAGTTTAATATCTTGTTAGGAGATTTTATTTTATTCAGTATTTCTGTATCATCAAATATAAGAGACAACAATATTGGGTTTGTCCAATACCTTGAGAATAGTTTTATCCACTATCAAATTCATTTTACAAATTAAATATAGTGCAATTAATCTTATCCAACTCTATATCATAAAAGGTTGTATAACCAAAGGGATACTTTTGTTTCATTTCTCTAAAATATCTTTAGTTTTACGAGATGAGAAAGAGAGGCAATTTACAATATAAAAACCCTGATATTGATGGATCCTTACAAAATTATTTAAATAAGGTTTAATTAAACTTAATTATCAAAATATCGTTACAATATCATCAATATAAAATAGGATTTTAAATCATCAGTGTGAATTATAGGGATAACATGCGCTTTGTATTGTGTAAGAGTAGTTTGGTGCGGAACAAAATTGGTACCATGAGCAGGGAATTACATTCAATTAAAAAAAATCGCAGTGGTGAATTACCATCTTGCCATTGTATGAATTTTTTATATTGCATTCAACGATTGTGAGTTTTATATGAAAACTTTAAATCTCATGCTACAGCTGCGATTTCACAATAAATTTTTATTTTGATTTTGATTTTGATTTTGATTTTTTTTCTAGAAAGGGTAAACATCACCAGTATAGACTATTCAAAACTTTTTCCCTTGAGCATTTCTTTGTCGGTAACGTTTTTTTCAAGTATTAAGTAAATAATTAACATATAATTATAAAAAGTAGACTTTGTTCCAAAGATCAAGTCAATACTTATGACTAGTCAGAACCTGCTCGGAGAGGGAGTTCCAATCAGCAATATCATCCATACTTAGTAACTTTCTTTCTTTCTTTCTTTTTATTATTATCCTTCCCCTTGAAACTATGTAGCAATACAAGTGACGCACTAGACATGCTGTGTTAGGCCCTCAATTTCGGTGATCGTCATGGTTCTACAAAAACCTCAAAACTGAAACCACTTGTTTTAGGTTTTGAAAATGACGAATTAGACCTGAAATTGTCTCCTCACAGTTTCAGTCTAATTTTATGGAATCGACGGTTCTCGATTCCAGTTTTTAAAACTACGGAACCATTTTTTAAGTAAAAAAATGAATTTTATATTTTAATAAAATAAATTTTAACTCAAAATAATTAATTATTGGATCTAAAAGTACAAAATTATTTAGCCAAAATGATTCAAAATTTGTTTAGAATATGCTTTAATTATTTACAAATACAATAATATAATTATAGTTAATAACATTATATTGCAAAATACTCTAGGATAACAAGAAAATTACAATAGAAAAATAGTCTCATGTTATTAAAAAATGAATTTTGTTTTAGGAGAAGTTAATTAAATTATATTTTATATAATTTTAAGTTATGTTTATTTATTATTATTGATAACAAAATAATAAATATTGTAAATAGGTAATAAATTTTCACTATTCATAAGAAATAGTTTAAAACATTAATAATTATATACTTAATATAATTTTTTAAATTGTTTACCTAATTATTTTCGTTTTTTTTTTCCAGTGGATCATGTTGGCACCGCCGGCTCCATCCAGTTTTAGGCTGTAGAGCCGTCTAAGAACCAAAAAACCGATGGTTTCTTAGCCATTTATAGAACTGGTCAACTAGTCCAGCTTCGATGCTAGAACAACTGATGACATTTCGGCTCGGATTTCTGATTTCGAACCGAACCATGCCTATATCTACTCAACTCTATGCGACCTGTACCAAAAAATGATGTCGTACACGTCTAATGATCAAAACATCCGAACGTTGTGCACCACGTCTAGATGAGTATATTTCATACAAAATGAGCCAGATGGGTAATGCACTCCTTTGAGAAGCACAAGGTGCTCATGGTAGATGTTAAGCTTAGGACAAGTTTGTTTTAGGCTAATTTTAATATTCCTTTTCAATTTCAATTGCATCTTTTGTTATCCACTTGTTGACAACTTTACACTGTTACAGGTGCATTACCAGGACATGCAAACGTGCTTTAGCAGCACTTATAGAACTTCCTTGAAACCTGGAAAAATGGTGATATAGGTGCCTAGGTTCGGTCTTGCAATCAAGTAGGCACTAACTGATTTAGGATCTATTTGGATGGTATATTTTTAATCCGTTCTATATTTGATCTGCATCTATATTTTATTTGTATCCGATCTGCATTTAAATAATTTGATCTGTTTTATAAGTAAAAATGTATGTTTTTAATCTGTATTTATTTTTTAACAAACAATTGTTTGAAAATACTTGAGTGCCACCTACACGCCGATGAGACAAACAACCTTAGATTGCTGAAACGTTTATATGGACATGGTTTGGCAGTGG